>CM050678.1:2399324-2579361 GCA_027574665.1 Rhynochetos jubatus | reverse complement strand
CGCAGATGTCAGTAGGTACTGGTGGTTCTTACAAGCCTGGAAACCCATTTTTCTATTGATTTTCCCATCTGCAGTCATGCGGGCGAACCTGCGCTCCCAGCTGGATACTTGGTGCACTCTGCCATTCAGTTCAGTGACGGAGGCCGTCAGCACCCACGCCGTGTAGGGCACCCACAGTCCAGCAGGGAAAGGGAGGGCGGTGTAGAAAGCTTGCACCCTGAAACATCGGTCTAGAACCTCAGCTGGCGGGGCTTGGCAGGGGCACAGTCACCTACAGTCATCGTCCTTTGAAGCCTTGTTGAAATCAGTGCAGCTAATACCAACCAGCGCAATCAAATATTTGGCCAGTCAGAGCAAACCTGTTTGCTTTGCAGTGAGCCAGCGCACAGGCTGTGCCTGGAAAGCGCTCGCACCATTTTCTGTAGCTTTGGAAGGGGAAATGGCATAAGTACTTAAAGGGGAAGTCTACGGAAACCAGCTGGGGATCTTGGGAAAGGTACACTCCAGGGATGTTTTTTAATTTGTTTTCTCTTACTAAGGCAAAATATTGAACTGATTTTTCTTGCAGATTCTTTTTTAAATCATGTTTGTTTTCCATGTTCAGTGGTAAGCACAACTGGCTACCAAAGAGGCTCTATTTCTCTTCTGACTAGCAATAACCCTAGCTATCATCATCCTGACTCTTCCCATTTGGCAGCAATACAAACCATGTAATTATCGAAATACCTCTCCCCTCCCTTTTCCTCTCTGTTCTGTTGTATCTGTACTTTGTTAGAGACCTTTTTTCTTCATGCTAATAGCTTTGCAGAGTCCTCTGGAGGTCAGCCTTCCTGGCTGTGCTCAAGAAGAGCACTGGCTCTCCTAGCACTGGAGAGAAGTGAAGCTGTTCATCCAGGAACAAAAAGTGGTGAATCTGCACTCTTCTGTAGTGTTTTCCTTGGAGCGGGGGGGGGAATTTTGTTTTGTGAGACACCACCCCCCCTACAGTTCTGTGTCTAGGCCCCCAGCAGCAGGAGGACACGGAGCTGTTGGAGCGAGGCCAGAGGAGGCCACGGGGATGCTCCGAGGGCTGGAGCCCCTCTGCCATGGGGACAGGCTGGGGGAGTTGGGGGGTTCAGCCTGGAGAAAGGAAGGGTCCGGGGAGACCTTAGAGCCCCTTCCAGTGCCTGGGGGCTACAAGGAAGCTGGGGGTGCTTTTTCCAAGGGCCTGTAGTGACAGGACAAGGGGTAACAGGTTTAAACAGAAGAGGGAGATTGAGATGGGCCATCAGGAAGGAATTCTTCCCAGAGAGGGTGGGGAACACTGGGACAGGCTGCCCAGAGAAGCTGTGGATGCCCCATCCCTGGGAGTGCCCAAGGCCAGGCTGGATGAGGCTGGGAGCAACCTGGTCTGGTGAAAGGTGTCCCTGCCCATGGCAGGGGGGGTTGGAATTGGACGGCCTTTAAGTTCCCTCCCAACTCAAACCATTCCGTGATTCTATGAATGCTGTCTGACATGTCATTTTATCTTAAATAAGGGGGAGACTGGCCGGGCTTTAAGGTCCCTCCCAACCTACACCATTCTGTGATTGTCCTCGTGCTGTCTGACATGTTGGGTTTTTTCTTAAATAAGGGACAAAATGATACAATTATCTAGAAATTTTCATTCAGTACCTGGGGAGAGGCAGAAGGAGAGGAGGTATTTCCAGAGGAATCCATCGTTGAGGGGACTCGGAGGCAAGGCTTTCTCAGAGAGGGGAGAAAGTTGGTGAAAGTTAGCAGCCAAGCTGGAAACGGTGCCCCCATCAGCATCCCGCTCTCTGGACGGCACTAGCTCTTCACTATTCAGGAGCTGCGGCTCCGTCCGCCCCGTCACTGGACCAGCGTCGGGAGTCACAATCTCATTTCTCTAACAACCTTGCCTGTGTCTGCATAAAACCTGACGATGGGAAATAAAGCAAACCAAGGTCCGTGATAGCCCCGGGAAGGCTATTTATTCACATCGCACTATGTGTGCAATCCATGTACAGCATACACACCGTATGTAATTAAAAGTCTCGGAGCTGTAGCACTCCATGATTAATGCCTTAGGTAGGCACTTCGGTGCCTAATACTAATAGGAAGTGACTTGCTCTAAACCGTGAGTGGTGCTTGGGTACCTCAGGAGTAATAACGGTTGCTTTAGGCATATTGCATGATTCCTTGACTCATTAATTATAGCTGCCCAAAGTGGAAAGTTTATAATTAAACATATAGTTTACTCTTCTACTTTTGGATGAAGTAAATTAAGGTAATTAGATTTCTTTTTGATGAAGCATATGGAGCCGTTTACAAAGTGCACAGGTGCGTGGGGCAGGGAGGTTACTGTGCAAGGGATTTTTGTCCTGAGCTCATCTGAGGTCCAGTGTGGAATGATGTCATGTTTATAATCAGACTCGTTTGGTTTAATTACCTTTATAGGTGGGTTTTGACTCTAAAAAAGGAGAGGTATAGAGTGAACAGGCAGCTTCACTTGTTTGGCAGCTACTTCCGTTGGGATGAAGCCAGCCCCGTTTCCTTTCCTGATAAACTGAGTTGCAGGTAAGAGTCTTTGTACCGAAAACGTCAGAACACGCAATTAAAATAAATTCAGAAGCAGCAACGCAGGCATGTGTAGTTAAAAAGAACGAGGGTTATTAGTAGTGTGTGCTAAGCATATGGCTCGTTACCTGTTCATAGCCACCACCATGAGAGCTGAACGTTCACGGTCTCTGAGTGGTAGGAAAGTATTAGCTCAGCTTTACAGGGAAACTGAGGCACGTGGGCTTAAATCACGTCGAGTTCGCACGGGAAATTTTAGCAAGGGCTCGATCCTGAATCCTAGTCTAGTGCCCTTAACTTGAGGCAGCTCTACCTGCTGAGGTGGTCATTTGTAGATTTGAATAAAACAGGACCGGAGGGACCGACTGGAAATCCGGTGGATGGCAACGCCTCCACAAGGCAGCGTTCCGGCAGCGTGGCTCGGTGGGTCTGTGTTGGATTTGATGTTATAAACTGAACAAGCACTCTGTGTTATTTTCCGTGCCAGCATCGAGTGCCCCTTTCTTTCACGTGCCTTTAGCTCAGCACAGACTTCTGTAGGGATACACACAGGCACACACGTGTCTGGGGACAAGCAAGTTCCCTCCGCGTGAGGTTTGCGGCTCAGCCTTCTGCGAGGTGTCCCGAGTTGCGGAATGAAAGCACGGAGAGCCGTTTGCACAGTCACGCGGCTGCTTGGTGAAAGACAGAAATAAATGATGGGGCCCTCGGTGGCTGGTATCTCGTCGTGGGTCTGGTCTGCTCTGCCATTGCCAGGAGCTTTTATTTGTGGTTGTCTGGAACTTGGCGGGCTGTAGCTCCGGTGTTTCTGGTCTGGGTGCGATTGAGTCAATAGAAGTCAGACTCATTAATTCCGGCCTGCGGCAAGTCTTCGTGGCTGAGAACAGTACAAAACGTCTCCTAATGACTCAAGTAGGGAGAGTATGGAAATAAAGGAGTCCGGGTACTTAGACTTCATGAACGTGTGTGGTGGTTTGCCTAGTGTCGTCCCCCCCATTGGTTTTTGTTCCCTGTTGCAGGCAGATCTGAGGTGTGCATTGATTATTCACAGAGCACTAATGGCATTTGTTTCTTCGCAGAATTAGACCTGACGTGTACATGATAATGACTTTCGGGCTCTGCCTTTAATGAGCTATTCCAGGCCCTATTTGCAACTCTTTTCAGCAGCTTATTTTTATGAAAACAAGAGAGAAAGCACACCCCGCAGGACTATTCCAGTGCTGCTGTCCTGCCTGTGTTGCTCCACACCCAGCTCTGGAAGAACCCTCACGCGTAGGCAAGGGAGCCTGGGGCCATCGTCTCCCATTGCTGTGAGGATTTACATCGCCAACGATGGCTTCTCCTGCACGGAGACGCCTGTGCCAGTGGCTGCTTCGCTGCCGCTGGAAGGGTGACAGATTTCTCCCCTCTGCCAGGCCTTCGCTACGCCAATGTTCCCTGGCTTTGGCTAAGACAAGCACTCATCATCTACTTCGTGAGCGTGGAATGAGGACAGAGCACATTTCCTCCCCCTAAGCACCTTCTGGTAATTGGCTGGCTGGTACAGGAGGCCAGAGCCGAAAACATCGCAGTTAGGGGAGGCATTTGTCCTCAGGATAGTGCCAGCAGAGCCCCACTGTTGCTATATAAAGGAGCAGGCACTGACATGGGCTGGAGTATCCATCAAAAGCTTTGTTCCAATACCTGTCCTCGCGGAGTGGAAATCAAAGGCACTCTCTTTATCTGAAGGTCTCTAAAAGGGATCTGAAACATCGATTTCTGTTTTCAAGTGAAGCAGGAGTGTCACTTTGGCTTTGTGTATGAACCTTATCTCAGTTTCCTCGCTGAGCAGGGGAAAAAAAAAAAAAAAAGCCCAGCTCCCTGTGTTTTATTTTATTTCCTTGCGAACAGTCTTGTTGCGGTTGGCTTGACTCGGAGCGTTGGAGCTAGACAAGGCGACCCGTATGTTGTTTTGCCCAGTATCGCTAGCACCGAGGCTTTTTTCATTTCGTATCTGGACACACAGGCCCTGCTGTCAGCCTCATCGTGCCGTCCCGTGCTCCGCTTCCCTGCACCACCTCCCACCTCTCTCCATCACCCGCGAGCCCCGGCGTTTCTCTTATATAAGATTCTCTTGAACCAAGAGCTGGCACCAGTGTTTATTCTTCAATATCAGTACCTGGGAATCATGAATTTTGAACTACTGTCAACTTTCTTACCTCTAGGCCGGGCTATTTTCAGTGAAAGCACTCAGAAACTGGCTATAGATGCAAAAATAAGACCTGGTTCAACAAGACTGAATCTGCAAAAGGAGTCCCACTGGTTTTGCTACGGTTTCTTGGCATGGCGTAGGCAACAGTGCTTCTCCATGAGTTCCTGTTTCATTCCCTGACGTGATTCCAGCCACTGTCTTGACTCTGTGATGTCCTGTGTGCTGACAGCCCTGTAAATTTACTTACATTCTTCTGCTCAGTCCTGACTGCAGTAAATCTCAGAACGATGCCTGTTGGATGTGGCTTTCAGTCGGAGAGATGGAATTAGCTCAGTTGCTGGGGGTCGGTGTTGAAAGGTGCCGAGCAGGGCACGTGGAGATTCTCCTAGTGGGGCGTTAGCGCAGGCAAGTTGGGCAGTGACAAACACCTGATGAACTTGTTAAGTATTCAGAGTGTCACACGCAGAAGGAGAGTTGAAAGGAGCAGCAGGGCCTGTGGGAAGAAGGAAACAGGTTTTCCAACCACGTGCGGGAAGAGGATGGAGAAATCCCCTGGACCTGCCCGGTGCTCCGAGCAGCCGACCTGCGCTGCCTGCAAACCGAGCTCAGCTAACGTGTGACTTTCAGACGAGCTACGCGCTCGCCTCATCCTGGTACAGCGGGGAGGTGATTTAACAGATTTGGGGTTTTTTTTCGGGCTGGCTTTCGAGAGAAGCGTTGTACAGCTGTGCCAAGCTGTCACGTGAACTGCGGCTTTCGAAGGCGTCTGCGCAAGAGCTGCCATCCACCCTGCGAAAGATGGAGGGGCGTTGGGTTTTCGTAACTGTGGCGCGCGCAGACAGCGATGGTCAGACAATTACTGCGTAGGTTGGTCACGCTTTCGATTGTACCGTGTGCAGCCTCTGACGCGACGCTGTGCAGAGTGAGGGAGCACAGTCAGTGGCACCAAAGCTAAAGCACCAGGTGCTGGCTTTACGTAGAGAAAACCTGGAAGAGAAATTGGAGTAGAACAGGGTGAAAAATCTCCGAAATGGGCATGGGAGGTCATCGCACGGAAAGGTAAATGTGACATTTGTTGCTCAACTTTGTAGTATTACACGTGGAAAAATGTAGCCCTGCAGTGCTGCCGCTGAAAATAAGCTGAAGTCAAACAGAAGTCCTTGAGTGCAAACATACAGATCAGAATTAAATTTCCCTCTAACTCCTGGGTAATAGAGTTCTGTCAGAGCCAGGAGTCAATTAAGTGGATAAATACGCACATAGTTCACCAACACTTAGCATTTCAGTGGTATTTTGCTGAAGTAAGCACTTAATGTGATTATTGTGTTTCAGCCTGATTTAAGATGACAAGTTTTGCATTTCCTAAATATTAATTAGCCCTGAATTTCTATTTATTTAAACTCTGAGGCAGCAAGGGGGTAGTTGTGTGATTTACCTCTACCTCCTGGCACTTCTCTCATCTGGGACGTTTGAACTGCAATTCTAAACAATTAGCCTTCGTGCCTGTCAGCATAAAGGATGAAGAATAGAGCTTTTTTTGTTTGTCTGGGGGAACAATCATCTTACAAACTGCGTCTGCAAACCAGTGCAGGGATTCGCTCACTTGGAGCTCACTGCAGGATGCGGCTTTTTGTTACCTAATCAGGGAAAAGCAATAGGTTTTTAAATGGATTTCTCATTTCTTTGGTTCCCTCCCGCGGGACTAGGCTATTCCCTTAGGACTGGCTTTTGGGGACAGTACCAAAGGCACGCAGTGCTGCATTGCTTGTACTGGGCTTCTGTTGTAAAGCCCTCGGGTGTCTGCCCAGCAGTAAATACCTTAGCTGAGTCTATTAGCTGGAAGGTTTTGGAATAATAATACAGGGATGGGAATGAGAGAGATGGATGGGCAGCAATCCACTGCTGCTGGGATGAGAGGGCTGCCGTGCACGGGTGGCTTGCAGAAGAAATAGGTTTCCACAAGAGGAGAGTCCCCACTATAGAGACAGAATGTTTTCCACATCAGAGCCCTTCAGAGCATCTTGGGGTGGTCCGGATTCCTTTGACGTCTCCGAAACCTTCACCCCATGGTATCTAAGAACTCACAGGCCAACTGCGAGAACATGTCATTCAACTCGTCGGTGGCACAGAGGGAAGATGGGTATTTAAAGCTTCAAATGGGCTGAGATTAAAAGACTCTGGGCACCCAAAGCTGCTTTTGAATCTAATGGGAGTTTGTGTACTCAGCAGCAAAAATAGAGAGATTTTTATAGAGCAGCACCGACCGGAGCATTGCAAATCTCCCCCCAGGACTCCTGCTTCATTTCTCCAGTCCAATTATGGCCCGCGTTGCACTCTCTTTGCTATTACTCTATATGTAATGAGGTGATGGTTGAAGTATTTCAGCTGTAATGGACGAATGGCCACTAATTTGCCTTGAAACATGCCTTTCCCTTTTAAACACTTCCTCTCTTTTAGACACCGAGATGCTGAAATACTTGCATTTCCGTGGAAGAAGTTGTTTGTAATCGTAGCAAAAGTATGTCACCAAGTGATCATCTGTCTTGCCGCCGTGTATGAAAAGCGTTGGATCATCTTCTGGTTTGGAGACTTATTTTTAGATCTGTACTTTTTGAATGTGTTATTGGCCACCAGTCAGAGAACAGCGGGGTTAATATAGCGCTTGGTGGAGCTCGCCCATCTGTTCCACTTTCCGTCCAACCATGGAGTTTTACGAGAGCTCTCTAGGAGGGTTTTGAGTTATCCAATTTGTAGTATTCTCTAATATAATCAGCTTGGTAGCACTTGAGAAGCTCGCTGTGCCAAACAGGAGGGTATAAAATTTGCAAAGAGACAAAGGAGCTTGGAAATCCGAGATGTTTTTACATTTTCAGGAATTATGTTTATTTCAGTTCATATTGAAACTAGAGCCTGGAACAGATGGAGTGATTGTACAGTAAGATGAGATTAGCCGAGGCTTTGACACTCTGTCTAATGAGGAATTAGAAGGCAGACACTACTGATTGGGTTTTTCTTTGGGGTCTATTTATGTTTCATTTGCCCTGTTATTTCTGTCAACAGTTACACATCCATAAACCGTCTGACCCAGTCCTATGGACAAGATAGATCATCAGGACTAGTTGAAATGTATATATGCTGTATCCTGAAATTCACAGGCGAAATACACCGTCTGTTTTATGGATCCATGTGAGTGTTGGTAGAATACGCGTGTTTTACATTGACAGGATTTTGGAAGAGGTGTTGTGGATGGGAGTTTGAAGTCAAGAGTGAGGAGATGCCACAGGTTTTTTGGCTGAGCTTTTCCTTAGTCCGCAATCTAAATTATCTTAACTTGACCCATGCATCAGGATGCTCCTTTCTTCGCGGCTGTCTTTCGAACGGCGGGCTTGATCCGGCAGCGCTGTCGCCGACACGAATGTTTGCGCTGATGAGATGTGGACACGGATTTTGCCCGTGCACACGGCTGCAGCGAGAGGAAGCGCGAACTGCTCTGTCGATGTTATACGCGTTGTGTGGACAAAGAGGTTCTGGTTTAGTTTGTGATGCCAGTCTTCTCTCAGTTTCCGGCAGCGTTAAAGTCACAGAATTAAAGGAAATACAGTAATTGAGGTCATTCCATGTTAATACATATGGGCAGCCATTTGGAAATCGAGATGTTATTACAGAAACCTAATTAAATCATTGTTCACCACTTCCCCCCCCCCCCCCCCCCCCCCAAGCTATGAAATAACCATGAAGTGTGGTGACTTTTCTCCAAGCAGCCACCATGAAATCAGCACAAAATTTCCATCGAAAATGGACAGCTGTGAAGATTAAACCCAAGAGGCATGAGATCTCTGCTACCTAATTAAGTGCATTTTTCTTGTGGAGTGGGAGGGTATTTTTTCCCCCTCTGTTAACTAGCACTGGGCCTGGAACTTAGACATCCTGTGGGGGAAAAAAAGAAAGGCTTCCTCAGTGAAGCTGTAGGCCGTTGCAGCCATTAAGGTACTGGCCTTTTCCTTGGAGCGGAGCAAAGTGGGGTTTGAAAAGTTCACACAGGCTTCCCGCCTAACACACGGCTGTTGGAGGTCGGCTGACAAGAACCGAAGAGGTGAACCAGCCGGAGAGGGATACGATCACAGGTTTAAATAAGAGAGAGAGGTGAGGTCCGAAAGCTTCTGAGAAATGACATCAAAGCCTTCCATGGTTTCCTCTTTCTGTAATTCCTGTCCTCCGGGGTTTCTGCAAAACAGAAGGTCCAGAGCGAACAACCCATGGTCAAACTGCTCGTAGGGCTGCTGAGGTTCGAGGGAATCGTATTTTATGTGATTAGCCGCTGCTTAGGCTCCTTAGGCACGGGCGACGAGGAACTACCACTTTGCAGAGCTCAGCACTGCCGTTGCAAGGCGTGGGGCAGCCACCCAAGGGGGCTGTAAAGTGTTTGTAGCCTAGAGTTTTGTCCAGAGAGGGTTCCAGGGCATGAAACCTCGGCTAGCGAAGGGGCCTGAAGGGGCCTTAGTGCGACGTGTAGTTATGCTTATCTGTGAATCCCTACAGGCATTGCCATCAAAGCACTGAGCAAAACTAGGAGACATTTAAATACAAGGTCCATCATGGGTAGTTCTGAGGTTCCTGTTTTCTGGTCTTAAAATTAAGAAAATGCTCTTTAATTAGTGGCACGAATGGGAATCGCTTGAACCTGAGGTTGTAGAAAGTGAATGTCCCAAGGTCGTGCACTGGTGCCTCCTTGGCTTCCGCCCTCACGGCATTGCCTTCTGGCTAAGCCCAGCCCTGCGCCTGGACTGCCCTCTCTGGGTTGAAGCTTTCGCATTTGCAACATGCAAAATATCAAACGGTGCTTTGCTTAAGAATATGGGCAACCACAGGAATCCTGCAGTCAGTGAATGTAGCGGTGGGACTGAATGAATGAGACGCATCCAGAAAGACTTAAAATGCACCGGAGCGGGTAGGGCCGTGACGGCGGCTAAGCAGGCTCCCCCGCCGCCTCTAGAACCAGGCTTGGTTTACCTCTGTGCACCTGCGATGTATCATTTGCATTGTTTTGCTGCTTTTTGCTGCGCTATCTCCTGCTCCTCTGCAGGTTTTGTTCGGAACTGTCGGTCGCCGACGGCTGTCCCCTGGGAATAGCTGGTGCAGGGGAGAGACCGGTTGCGTTCGCTCCTTTGCCTTCCTTTGTCGGTATCAAGTGTATTCGCTGCTGGATGACTAATGCGACCAGACATCCAGTAACAGGCTGTTCTGTGTCCTGCCAGACGTGGGCGAAGAGCTAGGGTGTCCCGTTTCACCCTTCCTTCCCCCTTTCTCCCACTTCCTCGCTGAGTGGTTTTGTATCAGGTACAGGCTGGTGGGAAAGGCTCTCAAAGTCACTCCTGGTGGGGAAGAACCATCCTGCCATAATAGAAGGGAATGGAAAAGGCTTATTTTGTCTCTCTTCCTAATTTACAGGCAGCTGTGGCAGCTAGGGCTGGGAGTCGAATCACCTCTCCGAGACTCCGTGTTTAAATTATATTTTTATTATTTTCCATAAATGCTGCCCAAGACAGGGGAGGAGACTTTCAAAGTTTTACAGATGGAGGAAGACACCCAGGAGGCTCTGATTTTCAGTGGGAAATGAGCATTTAACTGGTCCTTTGTGCCTTTGAAAGCCTTCTCTGTTAAGGTTAGCCTCATGGTGGAAGAAGCCCTAAGTGTGGTTTAGTCCCTGTTACCTTAATTTGAAGAAGAAAATCCTTCTAAAGGTAACTTGATCGTGGTTTATCTCTGTCCATGTGGGGAGGATGTTTCTGATCGTAGCAAACTATTTAATCTATCTGACAAAAGCATAGCAAGACCCAAGAGCGGGAACCTGAAAGCAGCCAAGTTCAGGCTAGACATGGAATTTATATATTAAACAGTCTGAGTTGTTAACCCTGGAAATAACTTGACAGATTTCTCTGTCACTAGGCTGTATTGATACTGTCTGATGCAAGCTGCACAGGGATACCCGATCCAGCCTCCCTGCTGCACACAGCATTGCACTGATTATTCCGAACTGATGCTGGAGTGTTGTGGCTACCGGGCTTCTGGGACAAGAGCTGGATTTTCCATGCTGATATGTGCTGTTCTTTTGGAAGTATCAGCTTTTTCAGAGCTAATGAGGCTGTGTCCGAGACAGCACTTTATGGCTCCGTACAGCTGGTTAAAGTTGAGGTCATGAGCTGGAGGTGAAGAAGCAGTTGTGGGCATGACTTGGGAGTTTCTTGCTGTGGTGCTGTGCTGGCTGTTGCAAACGCTAGAAAAAGGGGTATTATGACCAGATGATTTTTTTTTTTTTACATTTTTATGTGCCTCTTGGAAACCTGTGCTCTTTTTCAATGCCCTAAAAAGCAGCTAAACTTGCTGAAATCCCTCCCGTGCTGAAGTCTCCAAGTAGCAGTTCAAATCCAACAGTGCTTGTTACTGTCTGTGCATTTAGAGTGTAATGTCATCCTAATTTCCTCCCTCCGCCTGCGGCCTTTCTCCAGGGACATCTGTTCTGAAAAGTCGCATTGGTCTGTCTGTACGATACGCGAAGTTTGCAACCACCACGGCCCCTTTGGCAATGCTGCATCAAGGCGGGGCAAGGTTTTAGTTGATTTCATGTCAAAGCAATACTGGTGTCTGGCTCAGCCTGTCCCAGCATTGCCACTGAGGTTTTATGTGTTTATTTTTATACTCCAGGCTACCAAAGCCTTAAATACTGCTTGTCTGATGTTACTTCAATGGGGAAGATGGTAGGATCTTTTGAAACTGAAGTCAGGTACCCGCGAGGAAACTCTCTGCAGTCACCTACTCGTAGCCAGTCTCAGCAGAAAGCTGGGGTCTTGGTAAGCAGAGTTCAAACAACACGCACGGGGCTTGATTCTGGCCTTGCTTCTAGCGGCAAGTCGGAGTCGTCTTCTGCATGGGCTTGGCCCAGGTGGTGAAAGCTGCCGCTGGAGTTAGTGAAGCTACCCAAGTGTGCCGTGTGAGTCCAGACGGAGTGACCTGTTGGAGGTTTTGTAGATCCGGGTCTTCCAAGAACCTTGTAGAGGACAGCTACGGTGCCAAATTTTACCCTGGGGAGAACCTGTTCTGCTTATTTGCTTCTGTGCCAGGTGGAGAGAGCCATGGTAGGGTTGCCCTTCTAACTTCTGTCTCCCATGCCCCTCTTGTTACTCTTTTTCTAATCCCGTCAGTTCAAGGAGAGGTATGGCAGGGTTGAGCCCTTCTGCTGGCTGGAGACAACAGTCATCTCTTTCCACAACAGTCAAGATGATTTGCTCGGTTACCTGAGGTTTCCCTCTCCTTTTTGGTAATGCTGGCATCACTGATGTTTCCAGAGTGGTGTCACCTTGGTACGGATGCTACGAGAGCAGCAGAGGTGCTGGAGAGGTGGGAATAGGTGAAAGGGGTGATAATTTAAAAAAAGAAGAGGGTGAGAGGAACATTATAGTCCTGCCAATGAGCTCCTGACCTCTTCTGTGGACTCCAGAAAAGAGGGTCCGTCATGGCTGCGCGTTCAGGAGGCTGAACTGAGAGGGTTGACTGTTGAGAAGGCCAAGTGGTCATCAAAACCGGATCTAGCTACTCTCTCTGCCCCCATGTATTGCTGCAGTGTTGGCAAGAGAGAGTGGACAATTTCTAAGATCACGGTTCATGTCAGTGCTTGGCTCCTGACCACTGACATCCCTAAGGCCGTTATCATTCTCCTTGAGGCCCTGAATGAAGCCCTTGAGGACGCGTTTCATTCTAACCACGTGAACACTATTGAAATGACCAAGAACCATGTGCTTCAAGTCAAGGGCAGTAAGTCAGTGCTACTGCAGAACTATTTTGTTCCTTAATATTTCTTATTTTTCTCAAATAGTCACGAAATTCTATTTCTTAAAGTGCAGTGCTATGGAACACCTGTGAAAAGAAACAACGTTTGGCCCTTTTTCCAATTTTCTTGAAGTATTATTTGCTTTAGATGTTTTTATTGCTCTGGGTTTTTTTGGTGTAGCCGTATAAAATTGTCAGTGTCTATTAATACATTTTGCATGGCTGGCCTCAGGCCA
Source organism: Rhynochetos jubatus (assembly GCA_027574665.1). Classification (NCBI taxonomy): domain Eukaryota; kingdom Metazoa; phylum Chordata; class Aves; order Eurypygiformes; family Rhynochetidae; genus Rhynochetos; species Rhynochetos jubatus. Next base: position 2,566,551 of record CM050678.1, on the reverse strand, counting down.
GCAAATGTACAGGAACAAGGTTCTGGGCCCTCCCAGGTTCACATCTTTAAATTTGCAAGGAGGAACAGATCCTCCAAGGAGTAGTGCAGAATCAACACAAGGTCCTTGGGTGCAGCGGATCGCCTCGGGCTGTGTACTGTAGCAAATATATTTGTACAAGCACATTCTGGCAGTTGGATCTCTATGGACATTGCGGCAGCAAAAGAGGAAGAAACCATTTACAAGTCCTCAAATCTGCCCTGCTCAAGCACCCGTTTCCAGTTGGAAAGGCAAAGCTGCGCGCTAGGTGGTTGCATCGCTGCCACTCGGTAGTAGGCGTTTTCTCAGTGGGTGAAGGCTCGTTCTAATCTCCACCATCAAGGTTGTGCGCAGGCACCCGCTGGACAGGACGGTCCGGTCAGAAGCTGGGTGTCGGTAGCTGTGTGGCTGTTTGCAGGGTCAGGGCCGCCGTTTGGCTGTTTGCTGGGTGGTGTTGAGAAGGATGAGGCAGGATGAATTTCCTAAGGAGCCCTGTGTTCCTGAGCCATGATCTCTCTCAGGGGAGACCTTATCGCTCTCTACAACTGCCTGAGAGTGCAGGGGAGCCGGGGGGGTTGTCTCTTCTCCAAGTGACAAGCGATAGGACAAGAGGAAACAGCCTCAAGTTGCGCCAGGGAAGGTTTAAATTGGATGTTAGGAACAATGTCTTCCTGGAAAGGGCTGTCAGCGTTGGAAGGGGCTGCCCAGGGCGGTGGTGGAGTCACCACTCAGGAGGGATTGAAGAGCCGTGTGGATGTGGTGCTCAGGGACACGGGTCAGTGGTGGCCCTGGCAGTGCCGGGTTAACGGTTGGACTTGTTGACCTTAAAGGTCTTTTCCAACCTGAAAGATTCTATGATTCCGTCAAACGTTCAAGTTTAGCTTATCTCCGTGTAGCTGAGCTGCTTGGTTTGGAAAAGGCACCTTCAAGATCAAGACCGCGTAAGGGAAATGAAGGCAGGGATCTCAGGAAAGGGCCAATTCTGCTGTCACACTCAGTGCACGGTGTCACGGCATGTCACCTTTGCGGTGACCCAGGTGTGTTGTGTCTTTCCTCCTTTCAGAACCTCTGGCCCCCCAGGCTTGATCACCTAAATCCCTGCAAACTCTGCCAGACTTCGTGTGTCGGGCAAGAAGCTGGTATGAAATGAAACCCCCGTGAAACTTGGTGGGGTGCCAGGACAGGAAGCAAGGCACATCATCAGTTGTGTTTGCCTGACAGGACGATCCTCGGTGGGCTTTTATTAATAATAATACTTTGTACAACTGGTATCTTTCATCCAAGGATATGCAAATATGAATTGATTGAGAAATTCCCTGCTCTCAACTTGACGGCGTTTCTTTGTTTGTTTTTGTATAATGCAATGACTTCGGAATGTCACATCGTGTCGGTACAAAACTCGGGGGGAATGTTCTATAAGCAGAGCCATACTGGTTTCAAGAGAGGAACGCCGGCCTGGGAATGCCAAAATGGAGAGGACAGTAGGGGGAAGGGAGTGGAGCACCTAGAGTAGCAGAGGTGAAGGAATGCTTACAAGGATAGAGAGCAGCGAGAGTGAGGAGGATGAAGGAATAGACAGACCCTTTGGTATGTGTTGAGGGCTGTGCTGGCAAAAGGAGCAGGTAAACTGATGGAAAACAGATTTTTTAAGATTTCATGGGAATCTTTTCTAAGATTTTCATGGCAACATTGGGAACAGAACCAAGACGTTCTCGTTTAGGACATCCCATTATAAGCACAAGACCAACCTTTTAGGACCAGCCCCACAGCTGGTATGAACTGGCGTTGCACGTGAAGCGACGTCAGTTTATGCTAGCTGCAGATCTAGCCTTGGCAACCTTGATTGGGATCTATGGTGGTAATTACTCACGCTCACCATTTGTATTTTGGGACTAATTAACTATTCTAGGTTTCTATAAAGAATATTGTCAACTATTTAATGGCTCATTGAGTTTAGCAGGATTTCTAGCTTCTCTTTTACAGTTTCAACAGAATAGTTATTGTGATTTGTGACTTGGAGTAACAGCCAGTGAGCTGTGAGCAGACCATGAGTATTATGATGTTAGTTCTACCCTTTGACAAATAGGTTTTAATTGGCTTTACATGGATTCCATTTGATGATACAAAGCCTCCAAAGATAGGAGATGTGATAGTCGAGTTTTTCTCAAAACATGTAAAAGTAGTGCTGTGTGCTAGCACCTTTCAACTTCAGACAATGAGGATGAATATTTAAAATTAGTCCCTGTATGTGTTAGTCCTTTGGCCTTGCTTCTGCCTTCGTAGAGACGTTCAAGCCGAGGTCTTCAGCCTAATTTTGCACTAACAAAGGAACGTTTGATTTCTGATTAGGTCAGTGCCTTGGCTGTGGAATACTTCTGAAAGTGTCTGTCTTTCCAGTGAAAAGTGTGTTCTGAATATGTACTCCTAATTTTGGTTGTGTGGTTTTTCAAAGTGTGGCCTGGAGTACTCCTGAAATCACTAATTGTTCGATTAGGTCTTTGTAACTCACTTCTCTGCCTTTTCATAGGGAAACGCATTTGTGGTGACCTCAAAGCTGCCTTTCTCCAGATAACAGGTTCCCATGCTGTGGCGTCCTACCCAGAACGGCTCTGCGTGGGGATCTGAGAGCGTCTGTCAGAGACACTCCCAAAGTTAATTGCTCCCTCTGTTTTAGTAGATGGAGAAGGCAGCTTGATCACAGTCTGGCTGAGGGGTTTTAGGTTGAACCTGTGTTTCCTCAGAAACAAAACGGGAGACTGGTGAAGCTGAGAGCTTGCAAGTGCAGCGTTTTGATCCGATTACGCCCTTGTCCTTCCCTGCGCCTTCACGGCGTTTTGGCGTCACGGGATGCTCGTAGCTGAGGCTGACCGGGACAAGACAAACAAGGAGGAAGTGACGGTGCGAAATTCGTTCTGTTTACAGGAGGTTTTAGGCTCTCTGCCTCTCGCACATCATTAAGAGGGCAGATTTTGACACCTGCCAAAGGTGTAGCTCTGTCCTCACATTGCCACTATTTCTTTGCCCGTTTAGCTTAATCCTGTGTTGTGTGATATCCAAACCGTCAAAGAATGGGGGCAGTCGGACAAACCCTCTTTAGTTTTTGCACGGACATTGTTGTCGTGTTTTACCGGCCTGAAGAATGAATTGGAAGGATCCCAAGAGTTTGTAAAATACTGGAGTAAAAACCAACTGGACCTTTAATTTGACTTCAGTTTAGTATTTCAAGAGCCAGCGAGCAAAGACCGCGAGCTCCTTTCACATGGAGCAGACAGGGGATGGTGCCCATTTTCGGTGGTTGTCGGGCTGAAAGGAATGAAGGCCAGTTATCCACGGGCAACGTTCTGTCTGAAATTCTGTGAATCATCCACTTACCTGAGCAAGGGCAGAGAATAGAGCCTTTCTGTTTGCTGTGTAGGTAACCACACCGCGTTATTATCACAAAAGAAGTAAACACCAAAACACACGAGGACCTGAGCAGGAATAACATTAAGGACACCAGTCGGTGAATCGAAAGCCTGCACATCAGCAGGTCGACAGTGTCATCAGGGGACATAAAAAGCTGGGAATCAGGTGTGTAAGAGGCAGCGAAGGACTGCCGAAAGGAGTTTACACTCCTTTCCTAATACACGCTTCCCGTAACACTTTGTGGTGCCTGTCTCATCACCATATATTGTGTATAAGGAGACTGCACCCAACTGAAGTAAACATTTTCTTCTGCTCCGCAAGATTTCGTCTCAGATAGGTGTGTAGCATTAAATAATTCCTTGTCATCGGTGTCTGTGATGTGTGTTAACAGCATTCAAATGAGGCTTTAGGGAAGACAGGCTCGATCAAAATTAAAAAGAAACCCAATCTCCCAAAGTACATTTTTGGCAATAGGTCTGCTGAATCTCTAACGACCTGCCCTCGTACTGAATGGTGACGCCAATTTGCAAATTCCTAAGCGAAGGATTGCATGTGCAGGCTTGTGGGCCGCGGCGGTATGACACAGCTTGCAGGCAGTTCCCTTGCTGCACAATTTGCACCTGTCACCTGTGAGATAATAAAGAAATCCGAGTGTGGGGGGAAAAAAAGTAATGGAAATACTTTTATTGACATTTCAGCTTTGCTGAAGGGAAAGATCAGTGCGTGTGGAGGTGGGCAGTTTATTTGACTGAAAAGACAGGGAGAGATGTCCTTGATGGCATTTTACTGTTCGGTATTCTGCAGAGGTTGGCGTCACGCTTGAAATTGTAGAACCAGGGCTTTGGATCAGGATTTGCTTGTGGCTGTATCCTCGCTCTTAGGCCCCATCATGGTGTTTCACTAGTGCTCTTAAACACTAGAGGACTTAATTAAGCATGAAAGCTTCAAACCGGAGATATAACTGATTATTCTGCTGATAAGGGGTTAATTTATCTATTCCATATCTAACTAAAAAAAAAATGATGCCCAAACCTCAAGTGAAAACATGTCTTATGCAATCTGTGTTGCACCTCTCCAGGCTGCAGGTTTACCGAGTGCCTTAAGCTGGTGCCCACATCCAGTACGCATAAGGACCTCCCGGGTGTAAGAACACTCTCCCTGTTTTCAGTCTCGGCCAGGAATAGGCAGGTTTCAATTGGAGTTTTATTTATTTTTCCTGGGGTTTTTTTTCTTTCTTTCTTAATTTCACCCTCCTCCTCTGCTGCCCTTTGTTGTGAAAATATCAAGTCAGATCCTCAGCTGATAGAAGTCGCTGCAAAGGCATTGGCTTTGATAGGAGCTGCACGGATATAGTCTTTATGCTTTATGCTGTGCCGCTCAAGGCTGTAGAAAGATAGTAAAGACCAGTTTCCACAGAATATTTAAAAGCCTGAGGAGTAGAGCCCTGCGGTGGGGACCTTTCTGGATTAGGTGGGGGGCAGAACACCTCTTGGATCTGGCCAGAATTGATCCTTCATGTCTTTTCTTGTGTTTTCACCCACTGCCCTTTGCTTTCATTCCGTGAGTGGAGCTGGTACGGGTCCCAGTCTCAAACTGGCTTCCAAAAACCAAAATCAATCGTTTGGGTTGGGTGATGGCTTATATATAAACGAAGCTTTTCAGTTTGGGCTTCATCGATATATCTTGGTGCATATTTGCTTGAAAAGCTCCCCCAAATATTAACCACCGTTATTAGATAATCACCGCTATCGTACACGGCGACTGTATTTATTTCCTTCCCCTTGCCCCAGGTGTGTAGTTTGACTCTAATAATGTCAGAATCATGAGGTTTTAAAGCACAGTAATTTTTTTTTTTCTGGTTGAATTCGATGGACATCACCGAGCTGAGGGAAGAAAATACAATCCATCTTCTGTGAAATGAACTCAGCCATCCTTCAGGTTATTGAGTGAGAGGGAATACAAAACAAATCCACAAATGTCACAAGCAGTCTACAAGGGATCATTCCATTTCTTTTTCCATTTGTTTCCTTGATTAAAATGATTTTTAACTGATTGCTCTCTTAATTTAATATGACAAAATATAATCCACCTGAATATCCTCCCGAAGCCCCCTGCCAAAGTCTGTGCTTGGCCGCATGTGCTGGATGTAGGGTGGCGATGGGAGGGACTTTGCTGAGTCATCCTTGGGCTCTTTGATAATCTCTTTACCGTAACTGTGGAAACGTGACGAGACAAATTCTAGGCTCATTAAATTCAGGCGTGAATTCCTACTGGTTTGAACGGGCTGGCAAAGTACCCCGGCAGGGAACTACTGATCTCTTCCGCGATGAAAAGGGGAGGTGTTCTAGCGGTATTTTTCTGTCAATCAGCTTATCCTGCTGGCTGCAAACAGGCCTTTCGCACGCTGCGGACCGGTAATTTCGGTGGTAAAATGTAATCCCGTGGCCTGTTGACAGCAGACCTTTCGGCACGTTGAGTGATTCGCACATCCCGATGGATCCCCGCAGCTATGTTCTGCCTGCGGCAGGAGCTCTCAGCCGCTCATGGGTCCTACGGAAACTCCCAGGCCGTGTAAATAAGGCTGGTTGAACTGAAAGGTATGATTAATTCAGGCATGAGTCAGAGCAGCTGCCTCAGAACGCAGCGAGCAGGACCGGCCATCCATCCAGCTCGCCGTGCTGACTCTGGCAGTGACGCGCTGGGAACAGGGAAGTGTGTGCCCTTCCCCAGTCGCAAACCTTCTCGGTTAGATCATATCGTCTCTTTCCTGTTTCCTGACTGAATAATTCTGTGTAGGAGGCAGAAGGATTTCCAGCATTCCACAGGAGTTAGGAATGGATCCTCTCAGCAGGCACTCGGGGCTAGAAACGGTTATTCCGCTCTCCCAAGAAGCCCGTGAAACGGCTTGTCCGGGGCGGCTGGGGCAGAAACAGGATTACAACCCAGATTACCCAACCCAGTTTCGTGCCTTATCCGCAGCACGGTCCTAATTCCATAAAAGCTTCTCAATGAGAGGCTGGCCGAGGTCTGTGTTTCTGAGAGCTGTGGCTACGCTTTGAACTCAGCGCATAACAGAAGTGAGTAATGGAATCGAGCGCAGAATGAACACGAGGAGTGCGAAGAGCTATCTTTCCGAAGCGCTGCAGGATTATTTAGGAAGAAGTTTTTCCTCTACTAAGGCCGTTGTTGTTATATCAAATCTAATATCCTGAAATGAAAAGAAAGTCTTAGAAAGTTGAAATAGAGGAGTAATGAATTAAGAGCCACCAGACATTGTTAGCTTAATATTACATTTTAAAGAGCTGAATTTAAGTGAGAGATAATTTAACTAAGACAGCATTAGTAATTTTTCTGCATTAATTTTTAGAGCCAGATCTGAAACAGGAGTAAATCTGTGCACCTGCAGAGATTCATAACAGGAGAGGATCTGAGCATCTGCATTCAGATGTGGAGCCAGGTCAGCAGCCCTGGAGACTCCCTTCTCCCTCTGCCTGAGCACCGAGGCCCGGGCATGGCAATGCCCGTTTCCCTTTGCTCTCTCCATCTGCCCAGGCGCCACCGGGAGCCAGTGCTGGCAGCACTCCATAGGATGCCATGGAATCTGTGGCAATTCCATGCAATCCCCAAAGCTGACATAGGAGGGTAAATTAATGCTTAATTAAAAGCTGACATAGGAAGGGAAATTAAATTAATGTCCTAATTAATGCTTCGGGTTTAGTCCAAATAGGTAACTTAATGATTCTCCTTTCCCTTCTGCAGCCCTGCACTTACTTCTGAGCAGTGATGAATTTCAGCTCATTTGGCCCCAATCCTGGAAAACATCCTCATTAAAAAATGTATCGAAGTCCACACGTCATTCTCGTCCTGCCATGCTTAACTCCATGGCCTGGGCAGGCGTGGAGTTAGGTATTGGATTAGGTAAGGCGGAGCAATTGGGAAAGTGTTGCATAATGGTCCCAATTCTGCCCAGGTGATTTGGCTCTTCGAAGCTTCGCTTTACATCCTCAGAGTGAACAGCATTCGTCAGTACTGCAGTGTTTGTTTCATTACAGCAGTTTGAGTGGAGCTGGTGTTTCTGTAAACGTCCACTGCTTTACGGTCAGGAGGAATCGGAAGTCTGCCAGAGCAGCAAGTTTTCCGTGAAGGAAAATGAGAACAGGAGAAATGTTTGAAGGATTGAGACAGCCCATTCACCTTACCAGGGTTCATTGCCTTTAACAAATCTTGGTTTATTTGTGACAAAGGCTTCCATTTGACAGCGTGTGAAGTACAGCAGAGTGTCAAACTGAAAATGCTTAGATATTGAGGTTGCTCCGCTGGCTGGAAAATTAGCTTCACGGAATGGCTTTTGGATCCGCCCTACAGCTTCAGAAGGAAACGCGGTTCCCCGACTGCCTGCACAAACGCCGTGCCGCGGTACCCGGGCAAGGGTGGCATACGGGGGAGGGCGGTTGACTCTGAGAATGCATGTATAGTGGTAGGTGAATCGCTGAAAGGTATATTTTTGGTATCCAGGGCTGTATTTTGCTTTATCAAGAGCTTGGTAAAGCGGAGGATGCCGCGCAGGTTGCATGAGAAGAGCCGTAGTATCACCTTGTGACCTTACACGTTGTGAACTCGTGGGTTCAGCACAAGAGGCATTAGCATCAGCGTTGCAACGCACACTTTGTCAGTCACTTGAGTCTCCTCCAGAGAAGCAAGCAAAATCGTTTCCCTGGCTTCCTACTCTTAAAGTGCCTCTTTTTTCCCCCCTTCTTTCCTCGATTAGGAAAGCTGCAGGTTGAATTGATCGTCGCCTCTTCCAGAACTTAGGTGCATCCCTTAAACCACACCAATTAAGTGCACTCCCATAGTCCCCGCTTCCTTGTAATGCATCAAACCGGTTTACCTTTGCTCTTTTTATGATGCAAGGCGCCACACGAGTCAAATTATTTGTTGCTGCTTACGGCAGGGAGAGGGAATGTCGTATTCCCAGCACGTCTGGCATTGGAGCCGCCCCACCTACCTGTTTAATCTCTCTGGATTCACGTTGTGTGCGTCATGGCAGGATGCAAAGTCGGGCAGAAGAGCTCGTGAGGTCATGGCAGGGAGAAAAAGAGTTGTGTGTCCAAAAAAGCCACAACATGGTACAGTTTGCCTTCTGGGTTGAGCCCTCTGAGGTTGTTCTCTGCAACCACATGCGCTGGGAGATAAACCTGCATAAAAAGCGGTGACGCTCACTTAATCTCAGGGTTGCTGCTTTAAAAAAGATGAAAGGTGTTTTAGTAATTATTAAGAAAAAAATGCCATGGGTCTGAGAAGTCATCACAATAGGTGGCACTGAGTCTCTTTGAATAAGATTCCTGTTGAAATCAATGAGAGTTTTGCAAGCGGTTCTGCTCAGGCATTATTGATTAGGGACTGATGGATGGTTCTTGTGTTTTTTCAGCAGCATCTCCCTCTTGGTATATGCAGTTTTCTCTCTCCAGTCAGCTTCTCACCCCTTTAGCTTTAAAAGAAAATTGGTTCTGGAAGTTTAGGGGTAGGGACTCATTCTGTAAGCATCAGTCTGGTACAAGGTCTGTGCATTTCTTCCATCGTCTTTGGATGCTTAGGGAGAATAAAGAGGTGTGGGCAGGGGTAAACCTCCCCCTCCAGAAACCCTCTCTGTCCTCTCCAACATTCACACACAGAAAGAACGTCCCTCCTGACTCCTTGAGGTCGTGCATCCCATGGGATGACTGCTAGTGCAGAGGGCTGCGTACCCAGGGCAGATCTGGCTCCCCAGCAGATGGGCGCATCAGCGAGGGGAAAAGCCACCCGATTCCAAACCCAGCTCACGGTGCCCGGGTGTCTGCAGTGCAGGAGCATTTCTCATCCAGATCCTCTGGCTCTAAATGTTAAATGTTTTTTTTATTAGCAGCTCTTCCATTGTGTGCACTGAAAGATGAGTCACTGCCCTTCAGAGCAAAGCTGGGAATCAATAGACCTCTGTGAATTAGATAATGCGCTAAAATATGGATATCTACAAAGGCCTGGGAATTGTGATGGTGACTAATGGGTTAGTGGAAATATACAGTGAAAACAGCCCAAACAGACAGTAATCTTTCTGGAACCTTCTCTGAGACCCAATCCACTTGCGATGGTTAAGCATCTTGCGCGCCGTGGTCCCGAGGCCGATGAGAAGATGTGAAATTGAGCTCCCAGGCCCTGACATACAGCAAATGAATCTCCTGCAAGACTTTTCCCTTAACGACCCAAACTGCCTCAGGATTGTTTGCTGGGGAAGCCAGCTGCAGACACTGCACCCTGAAGCCTGATTAGAGAGGCATAGGTGGATGGCAGGTGATTATTCCCCTTTCCTCAGCGCTGGCAGGAGTCATCCGGAGCAAATGTGCTTCTCCCAGCACGGGAGACAGGGACACACCGGAGGAAATGCAGCGCAGGGGCTCAGAGATGATTAAAGGGTTGGAGCGGCTGACCCTGCTTAGAGCCGGGGGTGGAACTGGGGAGATGGACACAGAGCTCTCCGTAAAAACTGAAAATCTATTAGGTCAGATTGAATTCCAGCTTTGCGTTAGCTATCCAAAATAGTCTCATGGTTGTCTGAGATGTTCTTTCCCCTCTCCAAATGTTGGATGAGCAGCCTCCAAATCTTTATTGCAGCTGTCCATTTTATCTAATGAACCTTTGCTAGCTTCTCAAAATAATTAGTCCATGAGCTCCCTAAAACCGCGTTAGCTGCAAGTGATGTGAGCTCCCAGAACATGCTCGTATATACCAGTTAAGTTTGCATTGGGGATTTTTATTGTTGTTTCTCTAAACAGAGAGGATAGCCTCAGGCAGATCTGAAAATTGCATCTCTAGCCAGTTGGGGGAAGTGAAAGTCAGAAACAATCGTCAACAAAATAATTTTTCCTCTTGGCACGTGACGCTCTGGACTTCTCAACGCCAGGTGCTAACTCCCTTTGCCCCCCAGACTCCCTCTCCGGGCTGGGAAGGGAAACAAGAGTCATAAAATACAACTAGGCATGTTGCAAGATAAAAGGCCAAATTGAGTCCCTTGTGTGGCTCCGGCAGCGAGAGGCAAAGCCAGAGTACGAAGATTCATGGCTGGTGGTCGTACATGGGTATAATCCAGTGGATCGTGTTCAAATCACTGAGAAGAACCTAACGAAAATCTGACACAGGTATTTATGTCGCCATTATCCGACTCCGGTCTTTTTGCAGAGCACGTAGCTTCAGTGTGCTTCTCCTCCAAAAACCATCTGACATAGGCAAAAGTTTTTATTCCCGTGCTAGGGATGAGAGAGGCTCTGCTGACAGCAAATGACAGTTGTGCATCGTTTGAAGACCTTCCCAGATTGACAGAGGAAGTTCTTGGCATGGCAGTAACCAAACCTGAACTCTTTCAGGTCTCAGGCTCGTATATTAATCATCAGGACATAGTTCTGAGACCTTTCATGGGTAATGTTGGTATAAATATGTAAAAAACCCCCAGATCTAGGCTGTAGAAAGGACGCTGAGCTTTACTGTGGTAACGGGAGAGTTGCAGCCACTGGTAGTACCTGGATATCAACCCCTGATGCTTCATTTTGCAGGTGTTTTGATAGGGCAGCTTTGTTGCTTTTAAAGGTTTGTCTGGATAGAGCGGAGTCTTAGGGACCAAGGCACCACTTTTAACATCTTCCGCATCTGACAGACCTTCAAAGTTCTGCGCTTCAGAGGTGACGAAGTTAATTTAGCATTGCTTTACCAGCAAGGAAAATACGTTAGATGTGAGAGCAGGAGCAACCGGGAGGTGAATGACACATCAGAAGGGAAGGATGCTTTATAGATTTGTGACAGTCCTTGCGGTTGTCTCTCGCGGTTGATTGCGTTCGGTGGAACCGTCCCTGGCACGTCCCTTTCTGTGTGAATACACTCGACCGTGCAGGGAAGAACAGGAAAGAAAGGAATTCTGCTTTCTTAATCAAGTAGTGACTATGGCAGTGCTGAGCAAAAATAAATAGGTGACTTGGCTGCCTTTGTTATCAAAGGCCAGAAAATACAATAATAAATTATGTTTTACTTATCCACTGGTTGCCTTGGGGGAGCACGAGGTAATTATCACGTGGGCTGTGATGTATATCCGTGCGTATCTAGCTGACAGGTATGCTTAATGCTTCAGGTCTTTGACCTAAAGCCAGCTGATACTGATTTAGATTGTCTGTAGACCAGATCCTCTTCCTGGAAAAATCTGCAGATTAAATAGTGACTTAAAAAAATTAGTCACGGTTTATACAAATGTAAATGTGAGAGAGGGATTCAGCCCCGAAAGACCTGTCTGGTGACAGAGAGAAGGAAGCCCGGGATTTCTCTGTCATGCTTAAAAGGGGTCAGAAACCCTGCTGTATTTTCAGTTTTTAATTCCTGATGCTGCTGTCGCTGAAATGAGGAGCATCTCACGCAGCTTGTTTCATGGAAACAGGATCTGTACTGGGATGCTTCCCCCACCCTTGTCTTGGAAGCAGAAATTTCGAGGGAGATGCCTCTGTGCCCAGAAGACGTGCGGTTTGCGTCGGTGAGTGCGTGCAGCTGGCTGGGCCAATTCCTCACTGGTATGCAGCGGGCAACAGCGACCTTGTGTAGAGGCCGTCTTTTTCCCGGGAATGCTCAGTTCCTCCATTCATCATCAAGGATCAGGGCAACTGAATCCACATAAATCCAGAACAACCGCACTCAAGTCTCTGGAGGCTCACAGCAGCTGACGTGGGAGTAGAATTTGGTCCAGAAGAGTTATTTTTGCTTAGACAAAACTAGTCTCTGCTGGAGACTGCTCAGTGTCAGTGTTCGCTTTCCTCTGTAACAGAAACTGCATTTTATTTAGGAAAAAAAAAAAAAAATAGGGGATGCAAATTCTGCTTTTAGCTGCTTTGGTGTAAACTGGAAGTATCTACTCATTGACTTTCAAATCCTTCTTCATTTAGAAATATTCTTAACCTAATTCTGTGCGTTAACCACAAGCTGTTCTTTCCGCAGCTGAAAGTCAAATCCGGAACAAGACAGGGATTTTTGCAGAAACCTACAGAAGTTAGGAACCCAAATCCCGTTGACACCCTATAGAATTTAGGCGTGTAAACTTTCTTTACTTCAGTGAAAATCCCAATCTATGATTTATTTTTTTTTTTTAAAGAAGTGCTGGCAGTTCCTTTAACTTACTGAACATCTTTTAGAGAGTGGTTTGGATGATTGAGTGCTGAAGAGCTGTCATAAACCCTTTCATTTAGCAGCATCCCCAGATAGATAGCAAGGGGAGATTGCAATAACAGAGAAGAATGAGAAACAGAGGGTTTGCTCTTCTGTCTCCAAACGTTTCTCCCCAAATCCCATGTCCCACTCTCAGAAATGGAAAGCGTCTTAATTATTCAGGGGAAGAAGGATGCCCTCCTGTAGCTGGTTGGATAGTTATGCTGTGCCTGCAGTACCCTTAAGCACTTCGCTAGTTTCTGTGCCTTTGAGCCAGCTGAAATGTTCACGTGCTTTTAGATCCGAGAGTCATTTGCAGGCAGGGCATGGAGACCTGCTGTTCCACAGAAGGAGTATCAGGACGAACGCAGCCAAAATGTCTCCTCGTGCCTCTGAGTCGAACCAGACCACACAAGGCAGGGTTCATACCGCAACCTTCAGCTGGTAGGAAGCCACTTTCCAGCTCGCTCAGCTCCCACGAGATTTCTCTCTCTTAGCAGGAGGAATCCCATGGGGCTTCGCTCCCGGAGCTCAGACCCCTCCGCATGGGAGCAGTTACGTGCAGAGTGTAAAAGGATCCACTGTTTGGAAAGAGGGGAAGGTTGGACTTTCCGTGGGCACGCATTAGCTAGGAAATCCCAAGTTGCCCTGGAAAACCGCAGCCTCCGGCCTGCACCGCGCGCAGAGTTACGCTGAGCTGATGCCTGCAGCCGTGCGGCGTTGGGGCTCACGCGGGCCAGCAGTTACACGTGCCCTAGTGCGTTGAACGTACCCGAGCGAAGGGGCGCGATGCTCGGGCGTGACGGCAAGGGCCTGATCCTGCAGAGCGTCAAGTGCCACTCCCAGGTTGCTGGAGGGGATGCTGGCCCAGCACCGGGCAGGATTGATCTGCCAAAGCTCCGGGCGCGGAGCAAGAGCAGGAGTCACACCGTGCCAAGGCCCAAGTGCTTATGGTAGATCTTTCCAACAGTGAAAACTGTCTTTTTTCCATCTCCCGCATTTAGCTAGCACCTGTCAAAGGAGATTAAAAGAGGGAAGTTGACGTGGAATTAAGAAACAGATTTCCAGTGGCCAGAGACGGTGACAAAGCCCACTGTGCTACTGCCTGGTGCGTCAGGCTGCTTTCTGCGTCGGAGACCGGCTTTATTAGCAAAGGAAAAGCCAACAGCAGTCATGCAATCGTGTCGGTTCTGCTGCCGGGCACTGCAGGCATTTTATTCCACAAAGAAAGCGGGTATAATTCCAGTAAATTGATATCGAAAGCAACGTGCCATTGTTTAGCTACCTAATTTCTGATGCTTTAAGACAACCTGGTATGCAGACGGCAAATGCTTATCTCGTCCTCACACCCAGCCCCTTCTGCGGCATCCCCAGATTCAGCATCCCGGATGAAAATTTGGCCCAACCCTTTGTCTGTTGTGTCGCAGATCAGCGCAGGCAGAGCTGGGAAGGGTTGGCGCTGCACTGGAACGGACCAGACACTGCGGTAACGCAGGTGCGCGCTGCCCTGGCAGTCCCTTCTCAGCAGTTCTGTTGGGAGCTCTCAGGGCAGAAGGTGTCAGACCATAGTCCTGGAGCAATCTGGGAGCATGGAGATACCATTTTTATTAGTACACGTGCGCACCCGCAGATGAAGCTGGAAGACCTTCCAGTGCAATTTAAGGGTCTCAGCTTAGTGGCATTGTCACTGATTTTTATGCTCTGGTGACCAGGCGGGAAGGTGGGGACCGTCGTTAAGGGGGTACGCTAGTGGTGTCGGTGGCCCCTTAGAGCTTAGGGGTCCTGGGTTTGGTACTCCTATTGCTGGGTGACAAGGATTTTTCATTGTATAACTTCAGTCAGGAAAAGAACTCCATCCATCCCGGCCTTTGAATAATTTGGGTGATGCAGGGTGCGTTTTGAAGTGCTTTATAAGAAGTGCAGTTCTCCTTTTGGAATTACTGTCATCTCACTGTAGATCATTTGTGCTTCTGTAAATGTCTTTGATTTCTATTTTTTTTTTTTTTAACTTCCTGGGAATTTCTTCCTTTGGAAACAGCTGAAACAACCCTCTCAACTGTTTTGCCCAAGTAAAATAAAATATTTTCCATGAACTATCTTTTTTTTTTTTCCTTTTTTCTTTAAGGTTTCACAGTTTTTATGCCAGTGAAACCATGCACTTCAGATTCTTATCCCAAGGTTTTCGGTTGATTTCCGTGGCAGATACAAGCAGTGAGGCCTGCACTGATCTCAGACATGGTTTATTTTTATTCTTATATATCAGCAGCTATTTGTCACGCTACCTTGCAATGTGGGACTCACATTTATATGGTTTGGGGAGATGTAACTCATTTTCTGTTTAATCCACTGTCTGTCAAAGGGAGAGATTTAAGATAGAATACTGTGGGCTTTCTGACATGGCTCACCATTTTTTTATATGTGCATTTATTTATTCTCCGTGCACACTCTGTCATTTGTTGAGTGCAAAAGAAAGTTGGCTTTCTAGTAGGTGTAATTTGAGAAAACTTCTCAGTGTGGAATGGGCTGTGGATGTGATTTTGCCAGGATTCTGGAATATTAAAAATGTCCTGGTGAACAGATTGCACTGTCCCTCCCGTTCTGCTGTGAGGAAAGCCTTAGCAAGTTACTCCCCTCTTCCTTGGTTAAAAGGGATTAAAAAGCCCCTAGTATTGATGCTCTCCTTGGTGTAGTGCTTGGAGATCCAGGGACCAGAAGCTCGGTGCTTGTCAGGAGGTGTTAGCGGAAGGTGGGCACGGAGAGATGAGGTGACTTACGGAACGGTGACAGGTGAGAACGGCAGCTAAAACCCTGGATACCCAAGCTGTCCTTGCTCCGTGAAAGGAGTAGATGCTGCTGCTGGGTAGCAAAGTGGATCACTCAATATCCTGAGCTGGAAGGGACCCACGAGGAGCAGGGATGCTGGCAGCCTTTTGTCACGCAGCGCGTAGCACCCGTCTTCACCTCGTCGTCTCTGGCACCCACCGGTGGGAGCAGTTCCTGTCCTGAAAAGCTCGGGCTAAATTCGGCAGGCAGGCGAGAGGCAGGAGGAGGAAGGGGCTGACGAAGCTCCCTCGCAGTTGGCAGCAGTGCCGGCGGCGGAGCTGAGAACAGGCCCTGGCCTTCCGGCTCACTCCCCGGCTGGCACTCCCGCTCAGCCAAGCTGTCACCATCCCGCACCGTGCCGGGGGAGGCATGTCAGACGCACTCGGGTGGCTCGCACCCATCCGACGTGATAAAACGGCTGGGGACGGCATCCTGCCTAAAAAAAAATATACAAAAAATGACTCTAGACCTGTCTCACAAAACAATAATTTGCAGGAGTGTAGGTGTGATTCTGTCGTGGGAAGGAAAAGCCCTCCGAAGATAGTCGGGGGGTGTCAGCTGGAGAAGGGCTGATCCCTACAGCCCAACACGTATTACAGGAAGCTTTGCTACGGCTGAGAACGTCCTGCCTTAGCTGGTGGTTATTTTAGGCGGTCTCCTTCTGTCTGATGTGCCTCCAACTCTAAATAGGACTTTCTCCGCTAACTCTAAATAGGACTTTTGTCTGGTTTGGAGTAAAGCTTGGGGAAAAAAAAGTCATGCTTGCTTGCTGTGACAACAGACTTGCAGTTCCCAGAAAGAGAATTTGGTTAGGGAAACAGTCCTTCCTAAGGGCGGCTTGACGCGATAAGGAATGAAAACCCACTGATCAGAGGGTTAGGCAAACGAGCGCAGCTCTCGGTGGATTGACAGCTTCTGGGGGAATGATGCAACGGGTGTAGTGCACAGCGAGAGCGACGGAGGAAACTGTCTTGGCCCCCGAACGTTAAAATCGAGAGGATGAGATTTAATCAGATGCAAAACTCATAGCGTCACTTAGGGTTGAGGGCAACAGTGGGGTCTCAGGCATCCTTTCCGGTCAGTATGGCGCGGTTGGTGCAGCTAGGCTGTGATAAATTAATCATGAACCTGAGCCTTTGAAGCTATCATGGATAGTGTGAGGTTAGCGCAGGAAAATAAATATCAAGGCATGAATGCTAGGTTATTGCTTTTCCTTGAGATTCTGGTTCCATACCATCTGATGGCAGCCTATAAATTTGAAGGCTCCAGACACCCCAAAAGGCAACTTTCGGGCGAGAGCGTGTACAGAGCACTGATGAGATGACAGTAAACAAAAGAATTAGGTTGTGTTACCAGGAAGATCGCAAAGTAGTGAGGTCTGAAATAGCCTCCCGTGAGATTTGGACCAGACAATGATATAAGGAATGCTCTGGAGAGCATTCTCTCATTGTCAGAAGGATGGACTGTAGAAAGCCAGCTCTGAGAGATCTTCTCCATCATTTCTATGAGTCAGTACGGTTAGATGCTGTCAGAAGTACGTCAGAGGAGCATTTCTTTTGGATTAGACACTTGTTATCAGCCTGGAGTACTGGGCAATTGATGATGCGAATTCATTGATGCACTGGACAAGGTACATGAAGGCTGAGAACATTTGTCAGTCTTGGATGAGCCTCTTCCCAGACAAAACTTGTCGCTTTAAGGGAGTTTATTACTTCTTGGTGAAAAGCAAGGGAAGAAATAAAACAGATGAAAGGAGGCTTGCGAGGCATTGCAAACCCAGCTGCATAAACCAGGTAAAAGTGGAACAGATGAACTTCGAAACTGTGGCTTGGAGTCATTTGTACGGTAGACGCATAGAAAGCTCATGGGATTCTTAAATTGCCCCGCGCCCTTGCCAACCTCTCCCGGATTTCTGGAACTCCAGCGTTGCTGCTCCGAAACTCTATCGTAATTATTCAATATTATTTATTTACCTTTCAGTACTATCTAGAGCACTAGTCACACATCAGCTCCTGGCAGAAGTGGAGTTCAAAGTCAGCCCGGAGCAGGTTGCACAGATGGGCACAGCGACGGGGACGGGCAGCACAGCTGGCCTTGGATCCAAATTTCACTTTGCTTCACAGGTGGGCATTTCAATCAGAAGGCCTGGTTCTCTACAGCAGGAACCTGTGGTGATATCTCGTAAAACTCAGGCCTCAGATCTGCCTTTGAGCTTCACCTCTGACTTCTGCGATCTTACTGAGTCATGCAAAATTTGGGCTTAGGCTTTGGAAAAAGCTGGGGGGGGTGTTAGTTCTTTAGGTTTGACTATAAAGAAGTTTGTGGATGCCTTCAAGGCCAGGCTGAATGGGGCTTGGAGCAACCTGGGCTAGTGGAGGGTGTCCCTGCCCATGGCAGGGGGTGGCACTGGGGGGCTTTAAGGTCCCCCCCAACCCAAACCATTCCACAGTTCTATATATGACTGCTGATGGCTTGCGGTAGCTGTTCGCTGTTTGACAAAGAAAAGCTTGTGACAGTAAAGGTGGCCCTTTGGCTTTTGTGCCCTCTGTAATTAGTCCTCTTAACCTGAGACTAGTTGGTTTTGAAAGGCAGGAAAGAGCAGAACTGTCCAATCAAGAGGGTTCAGGAGGTTACTGCCGTGCCTGCACGAATGAACCAGCCGCAGAGTAGATGGAGTAGTGACTGGAAAACACCAGCATTACGTGAATAAAGACCAGTAGCAATAGTGACATAGCCTGGAAGAGGAAGCCTGGTAGTTGTAAGGAGGAAGGAAAATGGCTTTGCTGTTAAGGCATTAAAATGGGATTGGGGGATCTGTGTCTTGGCAGCTCTACAGTCCTGCATGCTGTTAAGCTAATCCTGAATCCCCTGTCTCTGTTCCACGTTGCTTACATCAAACACCGTGTCTTTTTTCGATAGGGAATATTGACTCGTTATTTGCACCCTTTACTACATTTCATTACAACCCAGAGACTTGAGACCCCCAAATGCAGCATCAGTAACCAGTGCAGCCCTGGAGTGCTTTGTGGATATTGCTACGTCCTGGGCGATACATCCCGGAGGAGGTAACTGTTAGTGATGTACCGATGACCTCTGCCGTTGGCGTGTTAGAGCTCGGAGAATCACCTTAGAGCTCATGGCCCCCAAAGCCTGCTCAGTTGACTTCTCTCACTGACAGCATTTTTAGGTTTAGGCTGCGGCTTAAACGTCTAAACCACATTTAATGTTTAGGCTGATGCATCGGGTAGCTGGAAAGGGGTAGGAGCATGCACACTGTCCGTGTCCGCGGCTCAGCTGTCAAGTGTTAACTCTTCACGCTGCGCTTAGTCACTTGTCACCGTCTACTCATATTTTTGTCAATGTTCCCAAGTGAAGAAGAGAAAAAGGACCTGGATGGGGGTTTGGGCAGTCCTCTCAGAACCTGACTAGGGCCTTACTCGATCCTTTGAGTGATCTGAACGAGGCGTCTGCGTTAGATGCTGGAAGCCCAAGGTAGCTAGGAGACGGGCCAGGAGGAATTCCTAGTGCAGCCTGTGGGAAGCTCTTGTCCTGACCCAAACTGCTCCTTGCTGCCAGCGGGAGGAGGAGCGGTCGCAGGAGCATAACTCCTTTGGTTTGGGAAGGTGCAGAGGCTGAGTGGGAGCCAGCGGAGAGGAGGGAAGACAACAGGTTGTTGGATTTGTAGAAAGGACAACCTGAAGGAAGAGAAACTGTCAGGGATTGCTCCTAGACAAGCAGGTGTCTGTTGGATTTCGTAGGGAAAATGTAAATGAGCATGAGGATCACCACGTGTAGCTGTGAGGTTACGATGACATCTGAAGGGTTTGGACGCCGGGGAAGGTGAAGGGTCACCAGATGAGAAGATGAAACCGGTGTTGGAGGTTGCCTGACCTCCAGTCCTGCAGCGCAGCAGGGGTGGGTTTCAAAGGAGGGATGGGATAATTCAGGGCTCCAGCTACAGGGCCAGGAACTGGGACAGCAGGCTCTAAGCACAGCTTTTCCGGTGTCAGCCTGTGCAGATGCAGACAAGACAGCTAGATCCTGATCCCCCAAAGTGCCTACATGCCCGGTATGGCAACAGAAGGTAGGATCAGCGCTTTGCTGCCTGGGCGTTTTCTGCCTTTGGAAATGGGAATAGAAATAATACCTTCCTGCCTCACACAGCCGTTACCAACCTCAATTCATGAATGTTTGCAAAAGGCTTTGCTGGGGAGCACCAAGTCTTACAAAAACCCTCTCTTATCAGTGAATCCCGGTGCCTGGGCTCTATCCAGCGGGGCATCAGGACTAACCCAACTAAATCTGATGATTCCACGGTTGGCTTTGGCTGCAGAGGCTGAAGATAAAAGTTATTTAAAGCTAAAACCGTGATTTTTAGGCATGTATGAGGCTGGTGGAGTACATTAATTCAGCTGTGAAATGGAGAAATAGGATAGAAATCTCTCCAGACTTATGTAAGTGACACGCATCCCTTTTTGGCTGGTACAATAGGTTTTTTGATGTCATCGGTCATTAAAATTCATTATTCTCTTGCCCTATGATCTTGATTGTTCTCTCTGATGGGAGTTAGGGATTAAAACTGTAAATACCACTTGCATCACCTGAGCTCTGTAATAGCCTGGAGCTGGCTCGGTTTCTTTCTTAACTTCAGAGGAGCTTCGCCTTACCCCACTTCTCGCTGGGTTTTGCCATGGACAGGGTGGAAGCCCACAGGTATTTTGGGAGGCGATGGGACTTGGGAGTTCAGCAGTTGCATACTAAACTTGGCAGGTGGGAAATAAAGAGTGCCTATGAAACTGAAAAGGTACAAAGCAGGTCTGACCAGCAACAAAGGGCTCCGAACGGGGCAGAACGGGTGGGTTTAATCGTTTCGTTGAGATCTGCTAGAACAGAGGCATCGAGGGTGACAGAAACAGCTTAACAGGGACACCACCTTCATCCGAGGGGTGGTCAAGCTACCTCATATCCCTAAAATTTCACCTGAACTGAGAGCTGGGAGACCCTGGCCTGCTCTGTTTTATTTGATTGAACTTACTACTGTTCACTTAGAAAGAAGATCCAAGCTCCTTTTCATTGGAATTGTGTTAAAATTGCCAACTCCTGGAGTTGGGAGTGAGTCGGAGGGAGCTGTGACAAGGTTTCAGTGTCACCAACGCTCTGACTGCGTTTCAGTGTGGAACATATGGTTCGCATCTCCTCTGAGCCCCTGCTTCGGCAAGAAGCGGTGAGTCACGCTGGTGGGGAAGGGCTGGGGCTTTCGTGGTCTTCTTTTAACAAGGAGTGTTTCTTGGGATAAATTTAAGCTGTTTGATAGCAATACCAGAGATGCTTGAAATGGTGCTGGCCTGGTAGACCCGGGTGGGTCAGCCCCCGTTGTGAGTTTGGAAGTGGGTCGGAAACCTACAGGTGAACGCCGGGTGCTTTAAATGCCAACTGCCACCCCCTTCGGCTGGAAGTTTACTGTCAGTGGGGACTGCAATTTTGCGTACGTTTTCCATGCCTGCTCACAAAACAGAAGCCTTGATTTGGGAAATAAAAATTAATGTGCTACATCGTCTGCGAAAGTGGTAGAATAATTGTGATATGCGGAAATATCAGCCTCATTATGAGCGCCGTTAGTTAACCATAAAAATCTGAAATTGTGGAATCCAAAAGACATCTGCCTCCTGTCTAGAGCTGTCTTTTTATGTTCCATAGACAATACGCCCCTATCAGAGACCTCCGGTCGGTCTCCTGTGCGTGCTGCTACCCTCGTGTAAACACACGACACAACATACGGCTTCAGCGTTAGCTTTGATAGGACGAGACCGCAGTAATGGTCAAAAGCAAGAGCATTAATACGATAAATAACATTCCCCATTCCAGTGCAGCAGCTCACAGCTTCGAATTCCCATCAGATGCTTGTAGAAGAGTTTACGACAGCGAGGAATGAGGCGCTCAGAGGGAAAGCCCGTCGCCCACAGATCTTTAGGGTAGCGCAGTTCTGAACTCCTGCCCTGCTCTGAATCGCCAACAGACGTCTTTTTTTCCTTGTGGGTAGTCTGTAGGAGTATAAAATATTAATACTCTCCCGCTCCTTGGAATGTCTCGTGTATGAATTACCACTCACCATGTTTTTAAGCAGCACAAAGTCACACGGAAGAAATGACGGGTTGGGAAGGCTGACATAATAGACGTGTGACATTCTCAGACACTTCAGTAACACGAGTCCTCGAGTCAGGGAGATTTGTACATCTTGAAAGCAAGCGCCAGTGTACTTCGCAGATCTTTCTGTGCTTCCCTCAGTAATTTCAGGGCCTCCCCCCACCCCCCCGGTCTGGGTGCAGCTCAAAGTTATTCACGGATATCGCAGCGTGCTGATATCGGGCATAAATGTGCCTTTCCTCCTCCTGCTGTGGCAAGCTGTGTCGCTGAGAGCACACCTGAGAGGTGGGGGAGGCAGCAGCCTTGGGAGAATCTCTGGCTAAAGCAATCCGTTGTGGGGCGTTACATCCATTGTAAAGCTGTGCATCAAAGCCGAGTGTCGTGATCGTAAAATCCAGAACTTGGGACAAATTTGAGTGGCACCCGGACGGTTGTACTCAGGTAGATGCGTGTTATTTCAGGATTTGCGCCTTCCCCTACACAGATTCACAGAGTGTTGGGGGTTGGCAGGGCCCTCTAGAGATCATCCAGTCCCACCCCCCTGCCAGAGCAGGATCACCCAGAGCAGATCCCACAGGAACAAGTCCAGGGGCTTTGGAAAGTCTCCAGGGAAGGAGACTCCCCCCTCTCTGGGCAGCCTGTCCCAGGGCTCTGTCACCCTCACGGGGCAGAAGGGTTTCCCCATGTTCAGCCTGAACCTTCTGTTGGCCAGTTGATGGCCACTGCCCCCAGTCCTGTCACTGGGCACCCCTGAGCAGAGCCTGGCCCCCTCCCCCTGACACCCCCCTTTAGATATTGATCAGCATTGATCAGATCCCCTCAGCCTCCTCTTCTCCCAGCTGAACAGCCCCAGCTCTCCCAGCCTTCCCTCCCATGGAAGGGGCTCCAGGCCCTTCCCCATCGCAGTGTCCCTGTGCTGGGCCCTCTCCAGCAGCTCCTTGTCCCTCTGGAGCTGAGGAGCCCCGAGCTGGACACAGCACTCCAGGGGAGCCCTCCCCAGCGCAGAGCAGAGGGGGACACGACTCCCCTCGTTTTGCAGGCCATCCATGCTACGACTGTGTCAGAGCTCAGGAAGTCTCTGATGTGGTTTCGTTTTTTCAGTCCCTGCTCCGGAGGGCTCTGATCCAAACCGGTGAGAAATCATCTTCTGCCTTGCAAGTATTTGCCAGATGTCCTCCAGAGTGTTAGTGACGGAGACGCAGGCTGACCCCAAATCCCGTCTGCCCTCGCTTTCCCCACACCTCCGCCGCAAGATGATTCTTCCGCTCGTTTGTCTGCAGGGATATTTATATAACGGGAGAACTGCTGCGTGTCCTTTGCAACTACATTTAGTCCTAACTTAAATCAAGCCCGAAAGCCTCGAGAATTTTTGCTAGCACATCATCCGTCAGAGGTCTTTCTACCCGAATAAATTTGTGTACGCCCAGAGCACGCCAAGGGAAGGATCGAATTAATTGGCTTCTCCTTCTAACAAAACATTTATTTCGGAATGGGACATCAAAATGATCATCTGACGCAAATCATCTGTTTCTTTTCTCTTTTCCTGCCTCCCCACCCTTTTCCTGGAAGGAAGAACAAAAGCATCCTTTAGGATGGTGTTTGTCTCCAGTGCAATCATGACATTTCATCGCAGAGCAACACCTCCTGCCTTTCCAATAACATTAAATTTTCAAGATGTCTCGGAGTCAGCCCAGAGCAAACTAGATCAGATGGATGCCTGGCTGCAAATATTTCCAGGCCCCCTTAAAGAACTGTGGAGGATTTAGGTGTTTCTAGCCCAAACGGAGGTAGACAATACATTTATTCTATTCTCCCGGTGCCAGCAAAGTCCCAGGGACCGGGCTGGAAGGGAGGAGAGGCAGATGGAAGCGAAGTGGTGATGAAACGCAGCCATCCGTAGGTCAGCTATGGATGAAAACACTAAATGCTTAATTGCCTGATAAAACCTCCCCCTTTTGCCTGAAAACAGGTTTGTAAAAGCCAGGATCAAGGATGTTGTATCTTGGTTTTCTCCTCCCCCGATATTCCTCCCCAGGCTGGGTGCATCCTCCTGTTTGGCCTTTCAGATTTGTGCAAACTGGCACGGAAAACCGTTGCCCTGGCCGTGTTTCGGGAGGGCGAGCCGGGTAACACGGAGTCGTCTAGCGTGTCTGCCGGCGTGGGGAGCAGAGCGGGCGGCGCAGAGCGGGCGGCCGTGCCTGTGGAGCTGGGCAGCTCCAGGGCACGACAGCAAGCGCGGGGAGGGATCTCGAGGCAAAAGCATTGCATCTCAGCGGCTCTTCGGGGAGCACGTCCCAGCTCAAGCTCCCGTGTTCGTTGTCTGACCGCTCCTGCGATGCGCAGGGATGCGGAGAGCGGAGGCAGGGAGTATCGCTGCAAGTCGCGTCTGTTTTGGTGCTACATAGACGCCACGAATCCCCCGTCGGCAGCGTGCGCCCAGGCGCTCGGGGCACATTCTGCCTCTGAATCGGAATTTGAAACCCCGGCTTAAACCTGCGTTCAGCCTTCTTCCCCGACTGTTCTTGGGCGTGTTGTGTTTCATGGCTTTTATTAACAATACAAGGCTGGTAATGAGAT
Source organism: Rhynochetos jubatus (assembly GCA_027574665.1). Taxonomy (NCBI): domain Eukaryota; kingdom Metazoa; phylum Chordata; class Aves; order Eurypygiformes; family Rhynochetidae; genus Rhynochetos; species Rhynochetos jubatus. The sequence continues at coordinate 2,542,377 of CM050678.1, read as the reverse complement.
TACTAAAAATGTTTATGGGACGTATTCGTTTAGAAAGATAAACCTGCTCGAGGACTTGGGGTTCTCCCAGGCTCGACTCTCCCAGCTGTAATTATTATTGCGCAAACAGCAAGTGAGGCTGGATCTCTCATTCTTATATTAAGCAGTAGCTTTCCTTTTAATCTCTTAATGTTTTCCCCAGGCATTTTGGAGGTGGTAGGGAAGATCCTGAGTAATAAAGCACGCATCTAATGCGCTAGCAGGGCTGGGAAGTGTCTCTGCGATGTCAACATGGCTTTGTCTCCGATGTTTAACCCCAGCGAAACATAGGAAAGGTTTCTTTTGACTAACGGTTTGCTGCTGCGCGTTGAGGGAACAGATGGGCCGCTCCGGACTCTTCTTCTGTCCCCTGTGCTCTGTGCACACACAGGTGGGTGGTTCACCCCCCGACAAGCACCCCCCGAGACAGAAGTCCCCATAGAGTACGTGACTCATTTATTTTTCTGGGGGTCAAACCTGGCAGCTTTTGACGTGGGGTTTATGTCTGCGTTGGCCTTCGGGAGAGGCGAATTGTTTAGAGTCCTCCCAATTATTATTAACTGAAATTGCTGAACGAGCACGGGCTCGCTTGTGTCAGCCTGTCTTCGCATCCAAAGCTGTTCACATCTGCAGATCAGAGCTCCTGGGCTGTCCGGGGCCAGGCTCCTGCAGCTCAGCTGCTGGGAGCGTGCGCTTCCCGTGCAAGCTCACGCGGTGCTGTGCGCGCAGATGGGCTGTCTGCTGAAGGATGGCTGCTGTGATGGGAAGACGGCTTTAAACTGCCCCAGACCTGTGGAAGCAGCCGGTTTGGTGGCTGTGAACAGCCAGGGACAGGCTCTCCTTGGCTCGCTCGGGGCGTGTGTCGTGGCAGCACGGGCTGCTGGCAGCTCGCCGGAGCTGTTTGCAGGGATGGCTCGGGTGCTGCGGACTGTGGACGTCAGTGACTCAGAGCAAGGCGGGGAGAGGACATGCTGGGAATCAAATCTGCCTGGCAGGTGAAGAGATTTGTGTTTGCAGCGGCCAGCTCAGAGCAGAGCAAATGAGCAACTGTCCTTTCAGCTGCTCGGCCGTGGCCAAGGGTAAGCCGGACCTCCTCCGCAGCAGGGCGGGCGATCCAGTACATGCATCCAGAATCCTAGTCCAGGGCTCCCCAGGTCAGCTTCGAGGATTAGGACTTGCAAAACCCCTGTTCTCCAGCGGTGGTGGGGCCAGAGCAGAGAGAGATGCGCTGAATGCCCTTTTGTTTCCAGGGGAACAGCTGAAGTCAGTGGCATCGTGGGGGGTTGGGGGGGGCGGGGCTCCTCTCGTCCCCTAAAGTCCCACAGAGTTGGTTCTGTTGGGTTGTGGGTTACAGCTTTCCACACTGATTGTGCTCCCTGCAGCAAAGGTGATTTCCACTCCAGTAAGATTCCCTGGTTTTCCACGGGTGAGATGAGCAGCGCCCTTGGTTTCCCATGAATTTCCTTCAGAGAAAATAAGCCCTATGTTGAAGCAAGGCATTGGCAGAAAAGGACATACAGTAGTGTTAATGCTGGAGGGGGCAGGTACAGACAGGCAAAGGGGTAACGGGTTTAAACTGAAAGCAGGGAGATGGAGAAGGGACATCAGGAAGGAATTCTTCCCAGAGAGGGTGGGGAGCACTGGGACAGGTTGCCCAGAGAAGCTGTGGGTGCCCCATCCCTGGGAGTGTCCAAGGCCAGGCTGGATGAGGCTGGGAGCAACCTGGGCTAGTGGAGGGTGTCCCTGTGGAGGGTTAGAAGGAACATGTTGGAGAGCGAAAGGGTGGGATGAGCCGTGTTGGTGGTAGTCATGTGCTGCACCACCCAGGGTGTGTCTGACGCGGGGGCTGCGTGCACGGGGGACCAGCAGCAGCGAGCAGGAGCAAAGCCCTGCCCGAGCCCATGTGGGATTGCAGCACGGCACAGGAGTCCTCCAAGGAAAACGAAGGAGTCTGGGAGCCAGAGTGTAGGTCTTGTCTCTGCAGGCACAACCTGGATCGATCGAACAGGGTTAATGTGTATTTTAGATGAAAACCGTAGTGTTCTTTGCACTCTTCTGAAAGAATGCGACTCCTGGAATGGAGCACGGTAACTTTGCAGAGGGTGATTGAGAGAGTAAATCTCTGCTTCCCAAGAGCTGGCAAGGGGTTATGCCGCTTCAGACCCGAGGGAAACGTGTTTTATCCGTGTTGTATGCTTTGTTCGAGGGAAATTTTTGCATCCCCGTTTCTTCCCTATTCCCACCTACCCGAGGAAGATGAAGAAAACCAAAACAAAACCCATTTCAAGCAGAAACTGCTTTTCCCCAGCAGGGCAGAGCTGCGGGAGTGTCTCCAATATCCTCTGTGGACCTTGTTGTGGTTGATTTCGCGCAGAAAACGTTCAAAAACTGTAGCAGTGAGGCGGTGTAAGTCCCCAAGGTAGATATTAATTGTTCCTGTGCAGGGATGTAATAGCGACCTGGTTTGGAGTTATTGATCCTTACGGAGTTGGACACAGTCTGAGGCAATTTTGGGTGGAAATTTGGGAAATGAATTAAATATAACTTTCTTTTAATAGGGATTTGTAGGTCATTGAAGGCTTAATGATGTCTATCCAGAGCTATTGGCTTTGGAACCCTTAAGAGGAAAATACTCGCAGGGAAACAGCCCAGCTTGCTGGCTGGGGAGAAGGAGTAAGTGCCCCGGGAACGTCTGCTTAGGAGTCAAACCATGGGGAACCAAGGAAACGGGCATCAGAGGAGCAGTGGATAAACGAGTGCTGGAGGAAGAGGATGCAACAGGCATTCAGCTCTGCTGGGTCCCAGTGGGGAAAAGGCAATAAAGGCCACGGGGGTGATGCAAGAGCAAAGGGTTGATGTTAAATTTGGAGTACATATCTAAAACCCATCGGCATCCTTGTGGGGCGGTGAGGGGGGAGGTGTCTGTGTAGAGTAGCACTGTCGAGCCAGAGGCAAGGATGGAATACCAAGTGTAAAATCCCGCCAAAGTCTTCAGCTCCCAAGAAATGGGTTTTTACACCTCCAGTCTCTGGGGAGAAACGGAAGAAATGAGAAAGGAGGGAGGGGAATGCAGCAGAGGCAGATTGATTTCAGCTGCTCTCTTTCTTTGCTTTCTACCAGCGAAAAGGGAGGTGGAACGATTCCAAAGGCAAAGCTCTGAGGGCTGTGGACGCCGCTAGGAGAGACCTTAACACTGAGCACGTACGGGCAGGACATCGGGTCTTATTAGAAGTTCTCCAAACATAAAGCGAGAGTACGTTATGTATTTTTCACGAGGAGGACCTGGAGGTTGCAGAGGTTAAGCTGCAGTGGGATAAACGTGGGCGCCCGCTTTTCGAAGAAGAGCTTCTCTCCAAAAATAGTGTCAGGAATGGGAAGGGGATTGAACATGATCAGAGCTTTTTTTGGCATTTTTTAGAGAAAAACATAAATAACTGGTGCCAAGGCTTCGTTGAGACGTTTGCCTCATCGAAACGCAGTGTTCCTAATGGAAATATTCAGGACTTAAGGGTCAGAAATCCAGCGCTAACGCTAAATGTTTTGTTTCCCGTTGCCTGGGGTAGCACGGTTGAGTTGACCTTTCTGTTCTTATTATTGCAGTCGGACGTGTGAATTATATTTTTAATAAACTTTTACTTTGCTGGAGGCCGGAACCTTGGAGCAAAGCTGTGTATGGGAAAGCGCCGGCTACAAAGGGAACCTTTTAATCGAGCTCTTAATAGCCGGACCGCTGGCTTTGACCGCTGCCATCTCCTTCCTAAATGGGAATGGAAAGCGTAAATCTCTCCCAAATTCTTGCCTAGCACTATTGTGAATGTCTTAATTAAAAGGGATTAGGGAGTACTACGGATGACTGACAGGGTGGAACTGGAATTACAGTTTGTAGCTACAGCTTTCATATGCATCTTTTAAAACTGTTAATTGGATGTCTTTTAATAATAAGTTGGGCTTTTTCAGAAACAAATACCCCAAGAGGCGTAATATCCTGCTCGATGTTCCTGACGCGGTAGCCTAGTGCATGTTGGGACGGGAAGGCTGTAAAACGATTTTCTTTCAGAGAAAGGTTCAATATTGTATTATTATTATTTTTTGCCTCGGGCGCTGTATCTCCCACAATGCAACGTGGGTGACAAAAAGTGACCCCTTTTTTCCCCTTAGATGTAGAATTTTTTCCAAAGTCTGATGTTAACAATGAATCACCGTTCCTGGAGCTCTGTGTTTATCGGTCGTGGCAGAGGAGTTAATTGCGTGGCCAGGGAGCTGTGCGTTAAACAACGCCCGGCAATTTGTTTGGAGGGTTGTTTATTGTCACTGCTCTGATCAAGCACTGCTGTGCTTCCTTTCGAGCTGTTTCAGCTTCTTCTCCACTTACTAAAAATAGGGGGTAACAGCCCAGTGAACAATAGTGTCGAGGGATTCTTTTTTCCCCAAGAGCTAGTTTCTGTAAAGAAATATTGTTTCTTAATTAATCATTTATCCACTTCATTAGGTATTGTCAGCAGCGGCATAAGAAGTAGGGCTGCTAAGATGATGCACATTTGTATTTATGTTGTTTTCCTGGGAGTTGGGGCTCGTTTAAACAAGCAGATGTGTTAGAAACGCTAGAAGCAGAGCTTTCTGATGGGCAGCGCAGGGGCTGCGGGTCGGGGCAGACCTGCTTTGTTTTGGGGTTTGCCCATCCTCTGCCGTGCCATCAGCTCGGCTCCCTGGAGCGTGTCCACACGATGCCCCAGCCTCCAACCCAGCACGAGGTACCCTCCGGAAAGAGGTTTTATCTCCCTTTTCCCATCTCCTGCTTCTTTGGACATCTCTTCCTGCACGTTTAGCCAGCAGAAATGGGTAGGAGGGGTATTTGTAGGGGTCTGGAGGTATTACTGGCCTGCTCAGCATACTGAGGGTAAAACGGATGTGGAAGTGACATCTCTATCCTAAACACCTTGGCATCGAAAGGCGCTGGGCTCCCGCAGCTGTCATTGACTGCAAGAGGACGTTTGCTCGGTACCGGGGTGTGTTGGAAGGTTGGTCAGAGCCATATCGCCTCCTTTTCATTAGCAATTACTTAGTACATGATTAAGAAGTGTTAGGAGCACACTGCAGGCAAGACTGATCTGGAAAAGACATAGTCCTAAGTATCCTCTTGAGTTACTGGAATACTTTAAAGATGGATTTGCCATGTATTAATTCTTTATAATTCAACACCTTATCTCACATTTTCTTCAGAATGAGCTTACAGGTTGCCCAGGGAAGTTATAAAGTGGTAATGATCTCTTGGGTTTCATAGAATCACAGAGCGGTTTGGGTGGAAGGACCTTAAAGCCCTCCCAGCCCCACCCCCTGCCATGGGCAGGGACACCCTCCACTAGCCCAGGGTGCTCCAAGCCTCACCCAGCCTGGCCTTGGACACTCCCAGGGATGGGGCACCCACAGCTTCTCTGGGCAGCCTGTCCCAGTGCCCCCCACCCTCTGCGGGAAGAATTCCTTCCTGATGGCCCATCTCAATCTCCCTCTTTCAGTTTAAACCTGTTACCCCTTGTCCTGTCACTCCCTGCCCTTGGGGAAAGTCTCCTCTAGATCTCCATCTCCCTCAGAGGTGCTGAGCAGCTTCTCTTTCTCCCCTCTTCCTGCCTACGGACCACATCCAAGCTTGATTTCTTTACTTGTTCATCTGGATCAAAGGTCTAATGGGCTGTGGGTGGAAAACCCCCCAGCGAGAGTCACAGGTGATCATGGTGGCAATTCTGGTTCTTTGTTGGCTACTAATCACCTGTCAGCAGTTAACGTGGGGCTTTTGCACTCTCCCAGCCAGTCCAGTCCACAGGGGACCTGCTAGCCTCTGCACTGACTTTCGGTGACAATAGCTCATATTTGTGTAGTCACCTCTCACCTTGTCTCTGTTAAACGAATAAACAGCTCTTCTTACTATTAATTCATCCCTTTTTTTTTTATTTCCTGCCGCTGTCAGTCTGTCAGTCTCTCCTGTGGCAGAGACAGGCGTGAAAGCCATTTGACTAAATAGAAATGCAAAGATAAGATGGCCCAAAGGACAAACTCGGGGAAAGCGCAGGGAGAAATAAAAGAAAATGAACCCCTAATGCAGAGAGTCCATTCAGTGATTTTATATTTCTTTAATCATTGTCTAGTTTCACAGTGTTTCATGCAAATAAAAAGGACATGGTGCAGATGAAACATGCACGACCTGTTTATGCATTCATCACCAGCAATTACTCTTTGCTCCATATATTCCAGACTTATATCTAATGACAATAGCTGAACACGCTGAATTGATTATAATCAATTAGGAACCCTTTTTACTTAAATAGGGAATTCTTATTCATGATGGTTTTTTATCATCTCAAAAGTCCTTATTTAAAATTCAAAACCAAGAAACTTTGACCCAGCAGAATGTAGGGTGTATTTTAAAAAAATCAAAACCAGAAAACCCAAAAAGATGACTTAAAGCAAACCAAATAATTGAGCAATTTAGTCATCATGCTGTCCATCAGGCGTTGCTCTTATCATTGCACTTTTCAACTTCATGGAGTTTAGGAAAAGATGTCCATCTCTTCTGCTGAAAAGGCAGCGATGGTGACAGCGATGGTCCTTGGAAAGGCCTTGGCAGAATCCATTGCAGACCCCCTCTCTTGGACCGTTCTGCTTGGGCAGATCCTCACTTTCAAAACCAACTAGTCTTGGGTTAAGAGGACTAATTACAGAGGGCACAAAAGCCGAATGGACACCTTTACTGTCACAAGCTTTTCTTCGTCAAACAGCGAACAGCTGCTGCAAGCCATCAGCAGTCATACATAGAACTGTGGAACGGTTTGGGTTGGGAGGGATCTTAAAGATCATCTAGTTCCAATCCCCCTGCCATGGGCAGGGACACCCTCCACTAGCCCAGGTTGCTCCAAGCCTCATCCAGCCTGGCCTTGGACACTCCCAGGGATGGGGCACCCACAGCTTCTCTGGGAACCTGTCCCAGTGCTCCCCACCCTCTCCGGGAAGAATTCCTTCCTGATGGCCCATCTCAATCTCCCTCTTTCTGCTTAAACCGTTACCCCCTGTCCTTGTCCCTTGTTCTCCCCCTCCAGACCGGAGACCAGCCCTTGGTGCTCTCTCCAGTCAAACCCAGTGCGATGTACGCTTGCCGTCGGTTTGAGTCATCCTGGGAAGGTTCTTTTAAAGGACTGACAGAGATGTTGGCCATATTTAAAAACTAACATTAAGTTGGATCTTCCCTGACATCGTTCCTGTGCCCTGAAGCACACAAGCAGCAGCAAACTCTTTCTGAGACCAGCTTTGACATGGACACCCGAAGGATTTAATTATTTCCCTGGGTCTGACGCTTGACAATTTCCAGTGCAACTCTGGCTGCTCGCGTATTAGTTTCAGTTGAGATTGCTGGCGTGCAGCCGGAGCGAGAAAGTATATGGATTAATTATAGGCCTGGCCACCTGCTTCACCTAGTCGGGCTCTCTGGGTTTGCAGCTAATTTCACGTTGGCAGGCTCTGTCCGTGTCACGATGGAAATGGAAGTGGGGCTTGTACAACACTGCTCGCACCAGCGTAGTAAATTCTGAATGCTGAGCTCAAGATTCCACAAAATAGATTGGAAACCTCAAAAGTAGATTGTGATCATTAAATCCGTGTACATTTCTGGGATGGAATAGGGAAGGAGCAATTAGATCCCACTCAGCCTCTTCTTGCTCCCCTTCCGTTGGGCTGTGATGACTTACAGAGAGCAGGATGTTTTGGGGCAAGGGACTGCAGTTCAGGGAAATTTGCATTTTTCAGGGCATTTCCAAATAAAGTGAGGCCAGGTTGTGGCAGTTTCTCTGACTGAGGTACTTTTTCTTATTATCTGCTGCCTCCTCTCACTGACTTGATGTAGCTTAAAGGGCTGAAATGGCACTTTGGGGTGAAGCTTTGACTGCTTGCTCTGTGTCTTCTGACAGCTTTTTTATCAGGACACTGAGTTTCTCCATGCCTTAGTTTCCCGTTCTGAGGGGAAATGGGTATAATAGTTCTTATTCCTTCTTCTGCCCTTTGTCTTTTGTATGATTTCAGTTGTAAGCTCCTCAGGGTAATGAAAGTTCTCGCTGTGCCGGTACAGAGTGCTTACAAATGTGCTGTAATCTCGTCCTGGGCTTCTAAACCCCGCTGCAATGGAAATAATGTCGTGATGAAGAGTCTGGAAAGCACTTGGGATGCGGCGATGACCTCTGCAATACGCGCTCTTGGTATCACTCCACAGGGAACAAATCAATCAGAGAACAAGCCGTAAAGAAATAAGGAGACTCGACAAGTTCCCTCACTCACCATAGCCTCCAAGGGAAGAAAACAGCAGGAGGGAGAGTCCTCTTCCCCTCCTGAGTACGGGGTAACACCACTGGTTTTCATGGCTGAGTAAATAAGGGTCCTTTTCCTTGCTATGTGTGCTTGCCTGCCTTCGCTGTGTGATGCCCCTCGGTCTCCCTGGCAGGTGGAGTCTGTCGGTGTTAGACTGAACGGTCTCTGCCAGAGGGGACGAGCAGTTCTCGAGAGGGTGCCTGCTCTCGCTATCTGGTCCTGTTTCTGTTACAGTTATCTGAGCTCTTTGCCTTCTGCCAACGTGTGATGCGCCAGCAGGTGATTTACGGGCGATGCTTTGCTTGGGAGCACCGGTCAGGTATCAGAGAGACGATGCTGCGATGATAAGGGGTACAGTGGGACACCTTAATTGCCAGGTAGGAAATCCAAACTGCTCCGGAGAAGGAGCTACGGTTTGATCCTTCTCCTCCCTGCAGGACGTCTACCCTGTCGTACCTTTACTGACGTGGACCCTCTTTCCTGGGGTCCTTGGAATGGGAAGGGCAGTAGCTGGCAAAGCGGGCTCACGCACTGCCTCTTGCGACTACACTGGCGGGCTGAGCAGTGAGAAAATCACTCAGAAGAGTTTTGTTTGCCCATAGGTTTTAAATTTCTGGTCCAGTTTCACTATTTACGGCTACGTGGGATGTAGTTTTACGGAAGACGAATCGTGTTTGTGCAAACTCTGGGTTACAGAATTAACTGTTAGAATACGGATTGCAATTGGTCGTTTCTTTCCACGCTCATGAAGCAGAAGGGGTTTGCCCTGTTTTGAAAGAGGGTAGACAAGAAAGATCCCGGAGTCTGATGTCTGAGATGAAATTTAATTAAGCTTTCCACTTCTTTATGGCAGCCTGGAGTTTATTTAGCCTATCCTGGCATCTGAAAAATTCATTATTACACCAATAATTTCTGATGAACACGTTCTGGGAAGCGGTGTCAATTATAACTGCGTAGAACTGTGTTCTTTCAGTCTATTACCTGTAAATGAGTTATTCAGGAACAAGGAGTTCAATTGATAAAAGGCAAAAAATCAATAGGTAAGATTGTTGTGATTAATTCTGAGTTCATAATGGATTTTCCCCCCACTGAGGTTTCCAAAAGCCTTTGTAGGCTGTCTGTCTTAGACCTAAATTTAAGTTTCTTGGAGCCAAATCTGTGACTGAACTCAAGTGACACTTTTGTAAATCCTTACTTTTGCAGTAAGTTCGTTAATAATTTCCAAATTACAGCCATTAATGATGGGAGCTGTAAAAACACACCGGACCTTCTTTAGCAGCAATTGCAGGAAGTTTTCTGGATGCAGGGCGTTAATGAACCAAGGGATAATTTAATTTAATGCTCACGTTATCGTGCGTGTCAAAGATCAGACTGCTGTTGTGCAGGCTGCTGTTGTGCAGGCTGCTGTGCCGGCTCGTGGAGACTCATTCAGTCAGAGAGATTCTCATCTGAATAGAGAGGAAAAAGGGAGTGTTACTCTCACTTTCTATCTGGGTTTGAGGAACCTAAATGCTCTGCCAAGGGGAAAGACTGGAAATTTGAACCTGGAACACCCCAGCCCCGTGCGGGGTGGCTGTCTGAGCAGGGCTGTGCTTGTGGAGAGCAGGTGCCACGCTGGGGCTTCAGTTCTGACCCCCTGCTTCGAGGCACCGCTGCCTTGACAGCGAATGAGCCTCCTTGTGCTGGGGCCTGACATGAAAAGAACTAGGAAAAAATACTTGTTCCAGGTGATGGTTTTGTGTAAGTTACGGAAGAAATGGTAAAAGGTAGCAGGATGTAACGCGTGTGGGCTGAGACCCTGGCTCATTAGAGAGTTGGAGCGATTACCCTGCTCTGAGTAAACGTGCAGGATTTCCGCTGAAATCCTTTTTCTACCAACGTGTGTGAAGTGAGGGGAGCCTTTCCAGGCTTAGCCTTGGCTGTAAACTAGTCCCTCCTCTCTGACACCCTTAGCACTCTGAAACCCAGCACGCATCTGGCCAGCGTCTCCGTCGCCCTCTCTTACTGGCTCCCTGCTGAACATTCCATAAATCCTGGTAACCTGAAGACTGGAGAAGGGTTGAGCATCCTTGAAGAGTCCTTGTTCAGTCTTTTCATGTGACCAGAACAGGTCCCTCAGGATGTTTGGGAAAAGTGCTACTGGCGTTTGACACTTGTGACACCCAAACTTCTCGTTTCCTTTCACCTTTTTCTGCTGAACCAGCGTTCCCTGGCTCTCCATCCACCCACTTTTCATTGTCACCGGTGGGAAGCTCAGAGCCATCATCTGCATCTCCAAGCCCATCAATTAGTTTCTGTTTTAATCAAGGCATCATATCTTTCTCTTCAGGCCCATCAATCACCTCTGGCTCTTTGTGAAGCTGCAGCCATCCATCCTTCACCTGCCTCATTACTCAGAGGAAGGCTGCGCTGCCATGGTGGGCAGGGAGGTTGCTGTGCCAGCACTCCCCGCCGCGCGGGGAGATTGCAGTCTGCGGGGCGTCGTTCCTCCCCGGCGAGCAGGACCTCTCTATTTCTAAATTTCTTCCTCTCTTTCTTCAGGGGACACTGGGGATGAGCTTTATTCCACCTGCAGCTCACGCCTCTCAGGCTGGGCAGGGGTCCCCACGAACTAGGGGGTCACGCACTGTCATCCAGCATCAAACAGGCTTTGGCGGCAGCTCTACCTCTGCAACAGGGAACGGCACGTACAAGAAGCCCACTCCAAACAGGCAGTATCATCCATCAGATCTCAACTGGTGTGTCTCTAATTAATTAAGCATATAGCAGACCTAATTAAATGGGAAACAATGCCCAAAGTCCCAAAGTTAACGGTCGTCATTTCTGTCACTTGTTAGTGTCCTGCTGGGGGGGGGCGATGAGGTGTTCCCGTAGGGTTTACGTGTGTGTAAACCTTTTCTAGGTTCATCTAAGAAACCCCTTCCCAGGGTTAAGGAGAGTGTGTGGGTGTTGGTCTGTTCTCCCAAGTGACAAGTGACGGGACAAGAGGAAACAGCCTCAGGTTGCTCCAGGGGAGGGTTAGATGGGATATTAGGGAAAATTTCTCCATGGGAAGGGCTGTCAGGCGTTGGAAGGGGCTGCCCAGGGCGGTGGCGGAGTCACCGTGTCTGGAGGGATTGAAGAGCCGTGTGGATGTGGTGCTCAGGGACACGGGTCAGTGGTGGCCTTGGCAGTGCCGGGTTAACGGTTGGACCTGATGACGTTAAAGGCCTTTTCCCACCCAAACGATTCTATAACTGGATGCTGCTAATGGTCTTGTTCTGCTGGCTGCGAGTCCCCATATCATGGCCTGCCCTGGGATTGAGGAAGACAACACTTCTCACGACAGAGAGGTGTCCCCACGCCCCGACTCCCACGGGAGCATCTCCTGAGCAAGGCCCACGCTGCGTTTGGAGGTTTCTGTGCCGCAGCCCGTGCTGCCTGGCTGCAGCGCTGCCAACGGAAGCCCGAGGAGAGGAGGGTTAACAAACAGAGCCTCTGCCGCGCACAGACACGCGAGCTGGGCGAATAAGCAAATAAGACAAGTGTAGTGGGGCATATTTCTCATTAAATATAGCAACTGGAAACACAGCTACTGGAAAAGGGAGCTCATTTATCATATCTCATGGATGACACTGTGTTTTATTACCTCTGGGGCTGTAGGTAAACTTGTGTCTCACTGGGTAACACAAGGAATCAGAGCGTTGTAGTTGCTAGGGTTTCAGCTCCTGTTTTAATATTTCCCGTCTGCTCCGTTGCAGCTCCCGTTAATCATGTGCTGTAATTCCGGGAGCCCGTTAGGACGGAGGACTCCGTGTGCCCCACCATTCCTCTGCTCCCGGGCGCAGAGACCACGTGGACTTTAACGTTTGGATCTTGAAGCGTTGCACCCTGGAGCTGCTGCTCTCCCCACCCTGCCGGCTCTCTCGCGTTAAGCCCGTCCCTACAGAAAGTGATTTTCCAGTGCTGACGCTAGGCCTTAGCTGACGTCTGCAAGACGGTGACAACAGCCGCTCTATCATGTATTTATTTCTTTTACAGATAGCAGAAGTTACAGATTTAGGCCCCTTTCAGTGAAGTTCCTGACAGTAATTGTCCTGTTAAATTTGTGTGCGAATTTGCTATCGAAAAGTTATTATTTGATGACTAAACGTTCCGCTGACATCTCACCGATGTCAGTTGTTGGGGTGTGCAGGCATTAGGATGCCTGCATGGTTATGCAGCCTGTGGAGATATGTGAAAACAGGCTGAATAGAATAAACTGCTGCTAGAAGATGTAATCTTTTGGTTTAATTTGTGCTGCTGGGCAGTTCACAGTCCTGTGCCTCCTTCAGCTGCTGATCCAGGAGCACCTCTGCAGCCCAGAAGCATGGGAGCCCTTTGGGGTTCAGCTCTGGGGTTTGCTCCATCGTGTCATTGTATTTTGCTTGATAAAGGGACAAATCATAGAATCATGGTATCTTTTAGGTGGGAAAAGGCCTTTAAGGTCATCAGGTCCAACCCGGCACTGCCAAGCCCACCACTGACCCGTGTCCCCGAGCACCCATCCACACGGCTCTGCCACACACGAGCTGAAATGCCCAGATCCCTCGTCCAATTTTGAGGTCAGCTTGAGGTCCACGATGGAGCGTTACTTCGCCCTGGCTTTGTTTACGGACCAGAGGGGTGCTGGCAGGTGGGAGAGTTGGTTTGCAAGCAGCAGATGCGCAGGTGGCTTACGTGGTGAGACCTGCTGGTGTTGGAGCATTGAAGGAGTATCAGCGTGGTTTGCGACTGCGTCGGTGCCCTCCAGGGACAACACCTGGCTGTCGTCCTGGCAGTACATGAAACGTATGGCACATACTTTAAAGCTCATGTACAAAGTGTGTTTCGATCTATGTGATGCGCAGGGACCAGTAGAAAAGCTCATCAACATCAAAGGCTGACAAAAGCTGCCTCTTTGCATCTTAATGCCTGGAGTGTGTTAATTTGCTTTATACGCTTCCCAACCTTACGTGTTGATCACTCTTCCCTGCTCTGTGTATCAAGTGCGTATCTCGTGTTTATGCCACGCTTCGTTCATCTTCCAGTGCTGATCTGTGCTGGCCGCTACAAAGCACCCGCTTCCTTCCTTCCTCGTGTGCGGTCGGATGGATTGCTCCGTGTCCCCTTGCCTAGGATTAGCATGGGCAGGAGCCGCTCCTCCTTCACCTCAGGCCTCGGGCTGGCCCGAGCTTTGTTGTGCCAATTGCCTCCTGAACGTACACCGAAAAATTGCCATCTAAACGATGGCCAAATGCAGAAGGCACCAGGCGAGGATTACTGACTGCGAACCCACTAGCGCTTCGCCTGCTGCTGCCTCTGTAGAGCCCAACAGCCTTTTTTAGCATTCGAAGATGACTATCTGAAGAGTGTAACTCACGCCTGGTACTCTCCCCTCCAACCTGCAGCCGTCGCGCTGCTGTGTAAGAGGGGCGGGCACCCCACGGCACCGGCGGGACGGGGATCGAGTGGCTGGAGAAGCGGCGGCAATACTTCTCCAGGGCTCAGTTCTCCTGTTTTTTCAGCTGCCTGCTGAGGGTGAATTACAAAGGCAGAAGAGATCTTGATGCATCAGCTGCAGCCCACTCAGAAGGGGAAAATCGTAGGTGATGATGCTAAATCCTACGAGGAAAAAATGTCAACCACCAGTGAGCTTTCTAGTGAAAGCATTGCTCCTCCGAAGGGTCGTACGGAAGGGAGTCCCTCTTTGCACCTGATATACAAACTCATCGGTAGGAGAAAGCTACGCGACCCCGGCAGAAAAACCTATGTTTGCGTTCAGTGTGATTAAGCGCGAGTGGGTTCTGCTGATGCGAAATGCCTGCCCAGAAGAGTTATGCGAGCCAGGTGGTAATAGCGGCGGGAGGGGAACTTTCAGCCAGCGGGACATGGTGTGTGACTGGTGGGTGGACTGTTCCTTAAGCCGTGGTTTTATTGCAGGGACAGAACTCGTCCGTGTATTTGACAGGAGGCGAGCAAACGTGGTGGGACGGGTAACAGCGTGATTATCCGTACTGTTGCTCACCACTGTTGCAGCGGGGCGCAAGGAGGACGTAGACTAGGTACCATAAAGGTCGTATTTCTGATTTTAATGGCTTGGTTTGCTCTCCAGACTGAGGCCAAAGATGGCTCTGTTAATCCGTGTAAACAGTTTCGATGTATAAACTAGTTTGATCTTCCTTTTTGTCAGGGAATGTGTCCTCCAAATGAGGCATCAAAGTAATCAATTTTTTGTTCTTTGTTATTACGTCTCTGCAGCAAATGCCTGTGTTATTGGTGGCAGTTACAAAAAGCTGGATTTCTTCCTTGATTGGCTCAGGCTGTGTTTGATGTTGAGACTCGAACAGAGCTTATATAATTTAAAAATATTACATGAATAAAATGCAAAAGTGGCTTTCTCTCTGAGCTCAGTTTGCCACTCAGTTGGAGACAGGGTAAATGATTTTTGTGGGTTATGTGCCTTTATAGTGTATCAAGAGATGTGGGGTAGAGTCAAAGAAGAATGTTTTTGTCTTCTTTTTCTGCCCTCGAGGTTTTGCTGACTCCACCCAGGAATAAAGAATCGGGTGTTAGAGCGGAGGGAGAACCTGGATGTATAATGGAACTGGCACTGTCGTTCTCAAAATCCCCGCACCCACCACCTTCCCGTCAGGTGGCTTTTTGCTGGCTGTGCACAAGTCAGGATCATTCTTGGCCCTTTCCTCTCGCAGCTTGCTGTAGAAAGAAAACCCTTTCATTTTTCACTAAATCTGTTGTTTGACTTGAAAGCTGCTGCCTCCCCGACCCCTCTCAAGTGGCTACAGGAAACACTTCTTGTTCTAGGAACATCTTTTAAATGGAAACAGCCACATTACCAAAGGCAAATTGTGTACTGGTGTTTAAATGAACGTAAGCAGGAAAAGCATATTTTCCCCTTGAGGAAACAGTGAAAGCATATGATGCTTCCCCTCGTTGTTATTCTAATACTCTGTCTCTCTGTAATAAATATATTATCTTTCCCCTACAGCGGTTGCTTTGCTGGGCTTTGCCACACCTGACCTGGCTTCGTGGCCTCTTCCCTTTGCTGTGTCTGCGTCCTCTTCCGCAGGGCTTTCTCCAGCAGCCTCCAGCACTGCCCGCCGTATTTCCACGGAGCTGTGCAACGGGAACCGCTTGCGGTTGGTAGTCTGTGCGCTAACGCGTAGACCAGGGCATCGGTGGCATGTGCCTTGTTCTTCATTGGGCCCGATATGGGCCAGGAGACAGGAAAATTCCTCTGCCGTCGCACCAGGTTTCCCTCTCAGGGAAGCAGGAGCAATGGTAATTTATCTCCAGGGGAAAATGAGGGTTTAATGCCTGAGCCTACGACCTTAAAACCCGTGAACCGCTTGGAACTGGGACTTGGGCATGGAAATATCCCAACCTCCAGCACTGTCCGTGTTCTCTGGAAGGTCCAGGGATATTACAGTGGTGTCTGCTGTGATTTATAAGCCCCTCCTTGCACACAGAGGGAAATATGTTGTCAGCGAGTCCCCTCTTAATTTGCATTCTTCCAATCTAATCAAACCTTTGTAAACACCAGCTCTCTGAAAATAATAATCAACAGCGAGAGACACATTGGCAGGCTGAGGGAAGGTGAATTAAGATGCTTTTCTTTCTCCTATGCTAATCTTTTCCTAATTATATTTTATTAATATTATGATGCAGACACTCCCGTTCTTGTTTTCTCTCATCTTGTCCGTAGTTAAAATCAAATTGCAAATGAATGAGCTATATATTTGACTTAATCACTTAAGCCTCTGACTTTCATCATTTTCATGACCAACCCCTACAGCCTTACCAGAACTGGGTACTTTTTTTTTTCCCCTCCCCTCTGTTTTTGAAGTATTCTTGCATGATTGCTCTATGGGTGACTTTGACGTGTTGTTATGATAAATTGGCTGAGTCATTATCATCAGGAGACGGTTGGGTTTTCTTATATTTATAATATGGTGCTTTTCATTCCGGGGGGGGGGGGGGAGGGGGGGAGGCAGCAACCCCTTTTTTGTTTTAAACAGGCTAATATTGCAGCTTTTATGTCGGAATTGCCACAGAATAATGTTATATTCTTCCCTTTTGATTCGTGAGGGATGCTTTGAAAGGCCTAATCAGAAAGAAATTGGAGTCTTGGGCTTGGTTCTCTGTAGATGCTCAAGCCTCTGAGCGGTTGGTAACCCAGGCTGTTCCAGGCGCGGGGAGTCCGCGACACCTAGCCCAGGCCATTATTTTATGGCAGGATCCAGCGTCGTCAGATGCCATCAAGTTCCCTTCGCTCCAGCCAGAAGAGTTTTGGAAAAGAGAGATTCATCTGGCAAAGGAGCAACAGTAGTTTGGAGGGCAAAATGGGCAAATGAGCGTGTAAGGTGCTGAGCTGCCGGTGCCAGACAGGGTTCCGAAAGGAAACACACCCCCTGCAAATCCCAACTCTTTCCCAGTCTCCAAGGCAAATACTGTGGGGTTTAACGGATGAGCTGTTGACTCGGTGTCGGGCGGGCTGAGCGATGACTGTCCCTTCGCAGGGTACCACTGGCGGCCAGAACAATACGTTTTGGTTCGTTGGTTCGTTACCGTTCAGGCGCAGCAACGGAGCGGAAAAAAAAAAAAAAAAAAATGGTAAAAGGAATGTAAATGCACGTCACGCTGAATTGAGGAGCTTTTGCTCAAGATGTGTTTTGATAGAAGTGCCAAATTCTATCAGCTCGGTTTATTTCAGGTGGTTCTCGCGAATCCTCCCGCTGGCTTGTCCATCTGTTGGTGCTGATGGTTTTTTTCTGGGGTTTTCTAACGGAGAAACGAAGGTACTCTCCACCGCGACGGCCAGTTCTGGAATTGCTGCCGATGTTCTGCAGCTTACCAAAGAGACGTCAGCCCATGGGTTCGTTTCTTTCTCAGAAGAAACAAAATAATGCCTTGAGAAGCGAAAATATTTCTCGGTTGACAGGAACGATTTAAATACATAATTATCACTGGGAGGGAGTCATTAAGATGATGCCTTTTTTTCGTTGTTTTTTGAACTCTGACGAATGTATTGAATTATTAGTCACATCAGAACCATTTATAGATGTAGCTTAAAGACAGATATGCAAATAAGATGCGGTGGCATACACTCAAGCTGACGTGCCCTCGCTGCGGTTGTGCGGTGATTAAAGGGCTCAGCTCTGATCCCACAGCTCCTAAAAACGGATGGAAATCCACAATTACCCAGGCGGCTCTCCTGGATTTGTCCCTGGTCTTACTGAGATGGCTCTGTGGACGTCTCTTTATGAGGGGGTGAAATGCAGGTTTGCAGGGAGGATCAGTTCAAGTCCTGTCAGGCTTAAACGCCGCGCGGCATCGGAGAAGAACTGTTTTTGGAAAGTGGATTGAAGGGCTTAGGTGGAACTGGAGAGGCACAGAAGCCTCCTGCAAAGGACTCCGTTTTCACCCTGATGGCAGGGCCAAGAGTATCTTCAATGCAGAGTGCTTTTCTGTGCTCTCTCTTCCACTCCTCCAACCCGGCATTTGCTGAAGAGTCAAGGAGATGAGCCAGCGGCTGAGGAGGGAGCCTCTCCCGGAGGATTTATTCACGGCTGAGGAGCAAATATCGCATTAATGTGGGAAGAAAAGGACCGGTGTTAAGAAAACGCTGCAGCAGTAAAGGCTGTGTTAAACGGAGGCAAATGGGACCTGTTTCTCTGACACGGTCGTCGAGTTGACCCTGGAGTATTTTTGTGCGAGTTGCTCGATTCATCCTCTCTCACGGCACGTTTTTCTTTAACTTACCCAGATTCTTTTTGTCTTATAGATCCAGCATTTATCTAATCACACAGCGCCCCGTTTTCCATCTGCGCTGAGCTGTGGTCGCCGAAGGATGGAGAACAGTCGCTAGCAAAGTCAGAGAGGCAGGGCCTCCAAGAGGTGTTTCATGGAACTGAGCTCCAGAAGGTGCCCCAGAGCAGGTGTGCGTGGCACGGCCGACGTTCTTGATTGAATTGCTTCCACCAATGGAATGAAGCGTGCGTGTCTTGCCAGAAAACTTGATTTTTCCCCTGCTATGCACAATATATTTGCTTTCAAAGATGCAAATGCCTTCAAGAGGAGCAATCGAATATGCAGCCTGTCACAGCGGCCGCAGGAGGTTCTCAGGCTGAACGCTGTGATCTATAGCACAGCATGTTGGAACTGGGAACCTGTTCCTGTTACTCATTAATCTTGCAGAGCTGAGGAGAGATGCCCTGTGTCGCGGGACAAAGTGCGTCAGACACGTCCTGTTAAAGAGCAGTAATTAGAGTCGTTCCTGGCTCTCCAGCACTTCCCTGCGCACACCAGCTCTCCACGTGCATTTTCCCCATGGTCCTGCGGCCGGTGGACCAAGCGACCCAGTCATTTGGATCAGATACAACGCATGGAATCAGGGAGTCGTGTAGGTTGGAAAAGACCTTTAAGGTCAACAAGTCCAACCATTAACCTGGCACTGCCAAGGCCACCACTGACCCGTGTCCCTGAGCACCACATCCACACGGCTCTTCAATCCCTCCAGACACGGTGACTCCGCCACCGCCCTGGGCAGCCCCTTCCAACGCCGGACAGCCCTTTCCTTGGAGAAATTTTCCCTAACATCCACTCTAACCCTCCCCTGGAGCAACTTGAGGCTGTTTCCTCTTGTCCCATCCCTTGTCACTTGGAGAAGAGACCAACCCCCCTCTCTGCACCCTCCATTCAGGGAGCTGTAGGGAGCGATCAGGTCTCCCCTGAGCCTCCTCCAGGCTGAGCACCCCCAGCTCCCGCAGCCGCTCCTCACAGGAATTGTGCTCCAGAGCCTTCCCCAGCTCAGATAATTTCCTGAAACCAGCTGCACGTGCACTCCCCGTTGGTTTCAGTAACAATTAAGCGTGCGCAAGAAAAGATTTTTCCTTAAGAAGAAAAGCAGTCGAGGGTCCTGCAATGTGTATTTTTCAACCAAACTTTAAGTGGGCAGGTTTCAATATTGTCGTCACTCATCTTAATTGCAATTATTCTGAATTGTAGAATTCTTCTTAGGTTTATAGATTGTCAGGGTGAGTCACTCCTAGGCCAGAAATGACTACCGGCTGTAAAACAGCTGATGGATGTTCAGGGCCAGGGTGAGATGATTTGGTTTCAGTCCAGTTCCCAGTAGACATGTATCCACATTACAAAAATAGGACATTATTAAATGGCCATTGAATTGATGGAGTCAGAACAAAGACTCAGCAGGCCATTAATACGGAGCCGGGATACTAGACGCCTCAGTGCCCAGGGTACGACCTCCCTGCTCGGAAGGCACGGCGCTATGGGCACCCGTTCCTGACTTTGACTGGGTCACTGGCTGCTCTCCCCATCCGTAAAATGCAGATCACTGCAGAGACGGTCGTCTAAAGGTTGCGATGAGTGCTGATCACAGGGGAAGCTGTGAAAATTGTTAGTTCCTTATTTCTCGTTACCGTGGCGCTGCTTCCGATCGCTAAACGGGCACACATCCGTGTCCCTGGCCAGGTCGTCATTTTAGCGTGCGCCGTCGCATCCTGCTGTAGAATCCCAAAGGAACATCTTCCCGGAGAGATACCAGGGACTTTCTTACTCTCTGGCTGTGCTTGTGAGCATTGGAGCTGGGCTCAGAAAGGCGGACGTCGGCATTCTTTGTCCTAATTTCTCAATTTCAGGATTTATCAAATGCGGGCGAGCACTGAAAGATGAGGTGGTGGAGGGGAAACTGCGGAGGAGATTTCACAGGAACCGTAATTGCGTGTTGCTCGGCATCGTCAGTTTGACACGCTGACATTTGGAGATATTGAGCACCTCTTTTTACAGCGCAGTGAAGCCCTAACAGTGACAATCAATTATGCCGGGAGTAGTCGTCTTCCACTATTACAGCGTGAACATCCACTCTGTAAATTAAACCCTATCACTGAACAGCCAGAGAGGCCTCGCGTCTTCTTCCCGAGACACGTGTTCTTCCCCGCGTGCGCGTGGCAGAGACGCGGGGGCGAGCTGCCGTACCGATGCCCGCTCGGTTCCGGCTGCCGCCGCGCGGTTCAGGGGTTGACAGCCCGGTTGCTCACTGTTACAGCCGGACAAGTTCTCCTTCATCTTTAGCAAAGCCTCAGAGGGAAGGCAGAGATAAAAATAAAAACCTGGTGAGAAGAAAGGTCACCAGGAGAGAGAGGGATTCCGGAGGAAAAGCCTCAGGAGAAAACAATTGGTAACAGCTCTCCAGGTGTCGGAGAGGAGAGGAGGGCGGAAGCCACGAGCGGCAGGGAAGGGGTAGAGAACTGTGCTGTGATTCACTTCATTTCATTACGCTGGTATTGATTTTCCATTGTATTGGGAAGTGCCAGATGGTTTTGCTTTTCTTTTCCTTTTTATCCAATTTAGATAATAATGGAAAGCCTTTGAAGAATGGGAGGAGTAAGAATTACCGGCCCCGGTCGTATCGGGGGGTCTCGTCTCTCGGGTTCTGGCTGCTGCCAGGCACTGACGAGGACGGTGGGGTGGGAGAAGCGTGGCTACTGTGGGATAAAGCAACCCCCTCGTGAACGTGTCAAAGAATTATAAAATTATTTATAATCATTTATTATTATAGAAAATTCTTTTGTATCCCACCGAGCTGAATTAAGTACGACCGTGGTGCCCCAGGCCGCGATTGTCTTTTCCCCGCGTGTCCAGGGACTGGGAACACGTTGGGGTTTAGGGATGGCAGTAGGGATGTGTGTAGGAAAACGGACGGGCATTGCTTTTTGGTAGAGGAGGTCTGTGAAAAGGAGAAACTTGGAGTGCCAGTGGATTAATCCTGAGGTAGAAACCTGAAACCTCAGCGCTCGGTACGAGTGTGTGTGGAGGGTGCGCTGCCGTGTCCTGCGCTGACGGCGGGCTGAGCCCAAGACGCCCGCAGCTCCTTCCTGACACCTCTGGACCGTGGGAAGCTCAGTCTGACCCCGGTCGGGGCTGACGGGAGCCCGTGGTGGGCTCGGGCACGGCCCTGCTCGCTCAGAGCGTGAGCCTTCCCACGGGGCCGCGTCCCCACTCCAGACCTACATCTGTCACCCAGGATCCGCATCCTCCCCCCGGATCTCCGGGCGGTAGCTGCCAGCCTCTGTTGTGTTCTGTTTACCCTTTTCTCGTCTCTTACATTCATGTATATTTATGTGAAGCTCCAGAATAGCCAAGAGCACTCTAATCAGAGGACTATCTCAACCTAATCAGGGGTAATACTAATCAGGAAGTTCGGAGCATGCTCTGACACGTACTGCGGGAGGGGAAAGCGTACTCCCATCTCGGAAACAGAGTTGGGCGACGCGTCTTTCGCATTTGCCCCAGTTAGCGGAAGAGAAAACAAGGAATTACTGTTTACATCTGGTGCTTTAAAGCTTCCCAGCAGGAGCAATGAATGCTGGATATGTCAGCCCGTGTCGTCACGAGGAAATTATGCAAACAGCGCGACGCCAACTTAGATCTGGTGTCTCTTGTGTTTCCAAGCATAGGGATCTCACTTTTCGAGGTAATATCTCAAAATCCCATCTTTTTTATTATTGTTTCGTCACGTGGCTGGGGTGGAGCACGTGCTCTATCTTGCAGGAGGATGATTTTAATGCAGAGAAGCTGGTAGGCTCAGTTGTTAGTGAATCATTGACTTTGCAGTCCGGATAACCAGGATTTTCCGACTGAGGTTGCATTCAAGAGGGAGGAAAAAAAAGCTCTGTTACAAATAAAGGTAAAACTTTTTAAGGTTTCACCAACTTCAGATTAGAGCTCGTGAGGGTTCGAGACCTGCCAGGCAATACTGCACGGCTGTTTAACATGATGCCCTTCCTAGAGTTGGGATTTTTTTGATTCTCACTCAGACAGAGGGTTTTGCAGAGAATCCTTTCACATGATTCACATGAAAGTCTTTCCTTCCTTGAGTCTTCTCAGATATAAATGACAAAAGCTCACATTATCTGCCCCATTTTTCAATTGCAGCTTTATGGGATGAGGAGCCACAATGCTACTGCATTATATCTTTAATGCAGATTTTCCACTAAGGTTTTCTTTTTAAAGCCTTCATCTTTAGAAATATGTGGATTTAAAAATAAATAAATCATCTCTCAGGTCACCATCCTGCTTCGACTGAAGCCAAAGGAAGCAGCATTAGGCAACAATTTCTGTCTCGTTAGCGTGGGTCTCTGCTTGCCGGATGTCTTTCCTCCCTTTCCCTTGGATAATAAGAAACCATGGGCCCGATCCCCTGCGGTGCCAGTCACGGGGATGGCGCTCGGAGGCAATGTGTGCCTCAGGATGCACTAACCGTGCACCAGCACGGGGATGACGGGGTGCCGACCCGTAGAGTGGGATGCTTTTCCCTTCTCCGCTCTTGAGAACGACCTCAACCCGCAGCAGCGCGATTGGTGCTTGGTTTACAGCTAGTAAAATGCGGTGTTGGTGCCAAATGGTTACTCATTTACCGGCTCGGCGCATGAATCTGCATCTGGGGAGGAACAACCCCATGTTCCAGTACAGGCTGGGGGCTGTTCTCTTGGAGGGCAGCTCTGGGGAAAAGGACCTTGGGGTCCTGGTGGCCAGCAGGGTGCCCACGAGCCAGCAGTGTGCCCTCGGGCCAAGAAGGCCAGTGGCACCCTGGGGGGCGTTAGGGAGAGCGTGGCCAGCAGGTCGGGGGGAGTTCTCCTCCCCCTCTGCTCTGCGCTGGGGAGGCCTCCCCTGGAGTGCTGTGTCCAGCTCGGGGCTCCTCAGCTCCAGAGGGACAAGGAGCTGCTGGAGAGGGCCCAGCGCAGGGACACTGCGATGGGGAAGGGCCTGGAGCCCCTTCCATGTGAGGGAAGGCTGGGAGAGCTGGGGCTGTTCAGCTGGGAGAAGAGGAGGCTGAGGGGATCTGATCAATGCTGATCAATATCTAAAGGGGGGGTGTCAGGGGGAGGGGGCCAGGCTCTGCTCAGGGGTGCCCAGTGACAGGACAGGGGGCAGTGGCCATCAACTGGCCAACAGAAGGTTCACCCTGAACATGGGGAAACCCTTCTGCCCTGTGAGGGTGACAGAGCCCTGGGACAGGCTGCCCAGAGAGGGGGGAGTCTCCTTCCCTGGAGACTTTCCAAAGCCCCTGGACTTGTTCCTGTGGGATCTGCTCCGGGGGATCCTGCTCTGGCAGGGGGGTTGGACTAGATCATAACACTCTGTGAATCCAGTTCGGCGTTGGTGTAAACGCAGTGCCGTGCTGTCGAGCTCCAGTGCCAGGAATCGCTTTGCCAGTGGAAGCAGACCCCGGGAGGAAGGTTTTCTTTCCCACATTCCGTGGAGAGCAGAACTGAAGGCAGTAGATTTCAGCTCAAATTAGCTTAACAAATGGCAAAACAGCTCTCGCTATGGACCAACCTAAACCGATCTGCCTACACCTTTGTCTGTGGCTAGAACAGCCCACGGGACAGTTGCCCTCCATCGGCCATGGCCCACGAGAAGTTTGACAGCGCAGTGCATGGGTGGGTTTGAGTTTGCAAGGGGCAGGTGGGCCGTGTAAAAACAGCAACCCGAGCTGGCTACGGGCACCGATCCTCTCAGATAATTATCCTCGCCTCGCTTTAATGCTGATGCAGTTGTTGGATGAACAAATTCCAAGTAGCAGTTGTGGTAGATTTAAAGCCGTCGCGGTCCTGATGAGCTGATAGTTTATAGCCCTACCACAAAGGGTTTTTTTTTCTGTTGTTTTAATTGCTAGCACAAAATAATTATATTCCTTTTTTTTTTCCTCCCGTGCAGCCACGAAATGGCAAAACAGCCAAATATAAATCGGTGTGATCTTCTTCAGAGAGCGAGCAAAAGTGGGTTTGCAAAATAAATAAAGGAATCAATCACTTTCCATACACGAAGACTAGTTTTAAATAGTTCTCGAAGCAGGAGATGTCTTAGGATCAGAGAAGTGGCTGTAATCAGAACGCTGGAAGAACATGGGATCCGTTCAGAAAGCTCAGTTCCTCATTAAGAATCAACCCCTCCTCTCCTCATTCAAATGGTGTATTGATTCTAATACTTTAGCGGGTCCCTTTCCAGTTACATTTGCTTGAGAGGGGGGAAAACCCCCGTTGTGTCATTTTCACGGGAGTGTTCAGCCCTCTCTAGATGCGGTCTGACACTCAGGAGGTTCATGAGGGAAGCTGGGTACCTACCGCCATGGTTGGATGGGGAAGGGTGGTTATCCGAGGAGTTTAGCTCGCGGCTCAGCTCCAAATTGTCACCCTGACCCTCTGCCGTGAGTCTGCGGCTACCTGACGCTGCCGGATCGCTCTGTCTTCGGCATCAGGGCTGTTCTCCCAGGAAAATGGGATCCTTCTGTCCCTGCAGAGCGTGTTGCTCAAGGTCAGCAAGTGAAAACAGGGAAACAAGCGGTGCAGGGGGAGAAGGTTTGTTATCCAGATTCCGTTCCCGGATTACCAGGGTGTGAACTGTCCTGATTGACCAGCCGGCAGCTCGCTCGAGCCGTGGTCGCATCGGTTATTTCTCGTCTTTCACCCAGCAAAGCGGACCCAGCAGCTCTGAGCAACACTGTGGTCACTCTTCCCTCCTGACAGAGCCTCTGAGTGTAACCCCAGTGCGAGTCGAGATTATGGTACATAACTGCACCCGAGTTAGGCTTTCAGCTGTGCTTCTGGACTTGTGTGGGAGTGAGCCTGAGCTCATCCGGCCATCCGCACGGAGATCTGTCCTCCTGCACTGAATCCCGGCGCGTTGGCCTGAGTGACTGCCGTTCTGCGTAGCAGGCAGGCGCGTTTGCCTGTCCGGTCATCAATAATGACAGCTGATGGTACCTCCCAGGGACACTCAGTCCTCTTGAAAACTCTCCTTATTTCCCTCTCCGATGTCATCTGCTAGAGACTGGGAAATCCCACGGAGCTGACAGCACAATCTGCTGTCGAGCTGCATTCACAGACCCCATCCAGAATAATCTCCAGCTTCCTTTACATGCCGGTAGGTACGCTGTTGGGTTGCAGTCGCCTCACTGGAAACCACCCTGCTGAAGCCGCTCTCCCGTTGTTCAGGACGAGCAGTGCCCGGCGTGGGGCTGAGCCGTGGGCTGCTGCCGCTCGCCCCGCCGGAGGCTCAGCCCGGGATCCTCAGCCCACTGGAGCACATTCTGATACCAGGGAATATGCAAATGCGGCAGAGCTTCCCACTGCCCTGCTTGGGAGGCCGTGGCAGACTCTGATTTCCATAAGACACAGGTGCTAATTACTGGGAAACGGTTTCCTGAGAGATATCAGTCCCCTAAGGGGAAGTGTTGGGGGAGGCATTATTTTCCATCTAATCTATTAAATTTAGAAGCTAGGATGGCTGCCACCTGGGAGACCCCTGTGATTATTGACTTAGGCAAGCACACTATTTTCCACTGCTGCCTTGTCTCCACTCTCCTCCCACTGCATTTTCTCCCTGTATCTGTCAGCTGCGGATTACCAAGATCGTAGCCTGTTATTTTTGATGCTCTGCGAGCGCCCAGGAGCCCTGGTCACCATCAGTTTGCTCTGGTCAACTGCGCTAAGGACAAAGTCTGTATCTGCCCAGGACAGATAGGCAGCCAGGTAGGAAAGAGCAAGGATGAGATAAAGCCTGGTGTCTCGGTCTCACAGCTCTGAAAATAACGCCTGGAGTGCGTGGGCGTACACGACGTAGGGTTGTGAGCTGCCTGGAGCCGGGACTGCTCCCAGCGTGCTTCGTGCGGAATTTCAGTCGCCAACCTGAGGCGTCTCCGGGCTTCTCGATCTCACCAGAGCCAGGGTGTGAAAAAAAATTCAAAGAATGAAAAAAACCCCAACAGTGACTTTGTAGTTCTTCTTCCCAAATGTTACTCCCCACCAGCTCCAGAACTTTTGCAAGGTTCCTGGGTTTACTTTATGATTTTACAATCCGTACTTGAAAGAAAAAACGGGGGATAAAACTTGCTATGAAGCAGCAAACCGATGTGAAGAACCTTATTTTAGGCCAGCGGCACAGCGGGGACTGTGTTGGGTGACGATGCGAGCTGCCTACGCTCAGTCGCAGCTCCCGTGAGATGGGACGCGGCCGCCTCGGAGGAGCTGGACCTCGGAGCGGCCCCTGAAAGAGCAGCACCTTCTTCCATCACCCAATGCTTCAGCTGTGGCTCAGGGGACAATTCCCCAGCGCCGACCCTCTGTAAAACTTGCTCGGGGCAGGTGACGGCCCTCCCGGCCACCGCGGCGTTGCTCATCTGCCATCTGTCCGTGCCAGGCTGCTGTGGCAGACACCAACCATCTGCGTTACCCCCACCAGAGGCGTTTCTGCCCAAGGGGCCCGGTTCGGTAGCAGCACGTCGGCGTGCTCGGCGGCACCATGTAGCCCAAACAGACGTCTGATGGCTGAGGAACCGGCTCCAGCTCGGTGTATCCCTCTGCCATTGATTTCAGGGGGCTTGGGATCGGACGCCAAGTCTTTACGAGGTGTTTTACTTCTCACTTCCTTGCTCCTCGCTTTTTCGGTTTAATGCAGGCCTTTCCACGTTACTTTAACAAAGTTTTATGTGTTTTAATTTTCTTTTATTACTTTGTAGCCGATTTCCAACTGCTTCACGAGACAAGTCAATGAGACAGAGCTCCTAATAAACCTGCATTCATCAATGCCTTGTTTTACTCTCTTTCGTCTCTAACTACTATCCAATCACTTGGACAACTGATGCTTCTGTGCTGGCAATTAGACCCATGCTTTCTGCTTCTGATGAAGGAAGATTAATTAAATCAGCGCTTTTTAAGACTAGAATAAATGCAGGAACGTTTTTTGGCAATTTTCTCCTTCAATTTATACCTGCAGCCCATTAATTTAAGACACCTGGCACAGAACTAACATTTTGCCCTGATAGAAAACAATAAACTGAGAGTTACACACTGGAGCCGTATGGAAAGGCTGCTTTTTCCTTCCCAAAAATGCAAATTAGAGAATAAAACAACATGAGATCAGGGGAAAAGTTTATAACCTTCCACCCAAAGGATAAGACAGACTTCTAGAATGAACCTTTGATATTTTAACCACACCTCGGAGCAAGAGAGGATGAGACGGTGATGCACCACGATCCGTGTTTATCTCACAGGGCGTTCAGACTGCGCTGTGATCTGAAACTCCCCCTCATGCCGCTGCTGTGCATGTCCACGTGCACGTTTAAGGGCGTCTCTCAGAGAGGCTACGGCCTAAAGAAGGAAGGCAAAACGGGTAAGAGAAGGAAGTCGCCCGTTCGCTCCTGCCTTCGGACTTTGCTGCAGATAAGGGAATTTGAGTGCGGTTGTGCCCCTGGCAACTTGCCCACCGTGGGCTCCGTGGCAGTCGCTACAGGTAACGCCAGATTCTTCCCTCTAACAACTGGAGAGGACTTTTCCAGCTTGTTTGTGCTCTGGTGACAGTGGATTGGAAGTAGCTTTGGGAGATTTGCAAGAGGGCAATTCCCCTTCACTGAGACTGGGAACAGCTCGTGCCCTTTCGTACATCAGGCTTCCCTGCGACACGTTTTTCTGGGGAGAAAAGGGAGAGCAAGTGATCCTTTTTACAGTCTATTTGCGTGAAGGGACGTCAGAGAGAGCAGAAGACTAATTATGTTCCTACACTGGCAGTTGCTAAGAGGAAAGTTCCAGACAGCGCAGTTAGCTTCTGACAGGTATTCTCCATTTACTGACCACTGTATGTTTAAGACCCTTTGTTCAAGGGTGGTTGGTTGTGCCCCAGCTGCTGATACCGTGTGGACTTCTTTGGCTTCTTGTGGTCACTGTTACAGGTACAGCGAGTCTCTGCTGAAGCCAGAAAGAAAAGTGTGATTTAAAACATCCTTATGGGAATCGTCATATTGGGTGGATTCACCCAAGCGGGAGGTTTTCCTGTGCGTCATTAAGTTCACCTAGACGTGGAAGGCCTGAATCTTCCTGTTCTCCCTGTGTTTTCTGTTAGCTGGTGCTTAGGAACCATCCAGAGCCCTGTATTGGGCTGTTTGGGCAGCACATTCTAAGAATGCTTTGAGGAGATACGTGTGTCTGTGCACCTCTGCGTTGGCCTGATAACCGTGGCCGAGTGGTTACTCGGTGGGTGTCATTGTACTTTTGACGATTGTACGTGCGGATACGTTCCCGACGCCATCTCTCTAAGCACCAGTGACAGGCAGCTGTACTCACGTGCAGGTAAGGGACTGCAGATCGTTAGACTGGGTTAGGTATCTTATCGACAACACGATAGTGCACAAACCCTCGCGAGATACTCCCTCTCTGTTTCCCAAAAGCTAACACGCATTGCCATGCCCTTCCAGCACTGGCCACCTCTTCGTTATCGATCTCATGGTTGGCGTGGGTGCAGTTAGCACAAATCCCTGGGCTTACACCCAGTTCCACCGCCTGTCCCCTCGCTGGTTGGTCAGCGTTGCGTTTTGGGACCTTGGGAGCAGCTTTGGGCACTGTTTAGCCAGTCTTAAAACGCGCAGAGCCTCCGTTGGCATCTGTTGACCGCCCATAACCTGCACGTTGTAGGGATTGGCTCCACCACTTGAACGTGTCCCACGTGCCGTGTTTGCTGGACGAGTTGGTCCTTGTGTGGCAGAAGCTGTTGGCATCCGCGTCCTCTCCTTTTGGAGCGGGCGAGGCGGTAAGCGCATTTGTCGATGTCAGTCGTTGCGTTCTCAGGGAACACAGATGGCATGCGAATCCCTGCCATTTCAGAAGGGTTGTTGAAGTCCTCCCTACTCGTCCACGCTGCAGGAACAGTTTGCGTAAGATTTAGGGCTCCTTTCTTCCCAGAGAAAGCTACGAGGAGAAAAAAAACCAGGCAAGCCAAGCGGTGCGCCGCGTGTGTCGGTTCCAAGGCAACGTGCTATTTTCTTACCGTCGGCAAATTTTCCTTGGGTCCGCGTTCCGGCTCCGTACAGTCGGTGGGATCTGACAGTGCCGAACCTAACGCGGAGCACAGATACCTGCGTGGTGGGGTTTTTTAAATGTATCTGTTTGTACCTGCGGTGGTACAACACCACGTGCATCCACGTCCCTTATCTGGGGTGCTTTGAGGCGCTGGCGTGTCTCACGGCTACCTGTGGTTAGCTTGACGCGGAAGAGTTCCCTACATCTTAGTTAATTGAAACACACATCAAGGAACTACGTTCAGAAACGAGTCGTTTATCAATAAGACAGCAAGGAAGGAGTTTGGCAGGAGCAACGGCGAGAATTGCTCATGTCTACCCCGGCTCCTCCAAGTGCGCAACAGGCGTGGACACGCATCAAAAATTCTCTGGCGCCACGAACGTAAGAGCAGTGGTAGCAGGTGGATAAACACAACTAAGACGGTGTAATCCAATTTTCAGTTTGGTGAGGATCTTGGAAAATCTAGTAGCATATCCAAAGACTCTGCTAATTGACAGCAGTCCGTTTGGCCCGGACGTTGCCACCTGGAGGCACCTGGCTCGTGGGCTGTAAGAGGAAGAGCCTACGGAGAAGGCGGCTTGAGTGGGATGCTCTCTGGTTTGGGTCATTTTTGTCTCTAAGCATTAAAAAGATTAATTGCACCTCTGATTCTTTGCCCCTTCTGTATCATTTATAATCTCCCCAAGGTCAGCAAGTCCCTCTTACTCCGGGTACGTGCAGTGTTTATCATCAGAAGACCTGCGCCTTGAAGCCTCCGTTAGCGACGCTGCAGTCTAAATATAGGCAAAACAAAGCGTGTCAGCGCTGTGAACCATCGTTATCTGTGCATAAAATGTTTTCCAGTCCACAGATGAAAGAGCTTTTCGGTGCAAAGCATTGCTGTCACTGGAGGTTACTTCTTGTTGGGTTTTGTTGGATTTTTAAACACGGTTTTGAATATCTTCCAAGGGCAGGTCCTGCACCTGGGTCGGGGCAATCCCAGCACAAGGACAGGCTGGGTGGAGGATGGATTGGGAGCAGCCCTGAGGAGAAGGACTTGGGGGTGCTGGGGGATGAAAAGCTGGACATGAGCCGGCCATGTGCGCTGGCAGCCCAGAAGCCAACCGGATCCTGGGCCGGATCCAGAGCAGCGTGGCCGGGGGGCGAGGGAGGGGATTCTCCCCCTCTACTCTGCTCTTGTGAGACCCCACCTGCAGTGCTGTGTCAGCTGTGGAGCCCTCAGCGTCAGAAGGATATAGACTGGTTGGAGCGAGTCCAGAGGAGGCCACGGGGATGCTGCGAGGGCTGGAGCCCCTCTGCCATGGGGACAGGCTGGGAGAGGTGGGGGGTTCAGCCTGGAGAAGGGAAGGCTCCGGGGAGACCTTATAGCACCTTCCAGTGCCTGGGGGGCTACAAGGAAGCTGGGGGGGGGGATGGTTTCCAGGGGGGTTGGAACTGGACGGCCTTTAAGTTCCCTCCCAACCCAAACCAGTCTGTGATTCTATGATCTTCTCTGGTTTTCTGGCTGTTTCACCTGGTATACCTAGACACGTCGATAACACACACACACTAACTCTTGCCACGGTTTGTGATTTATAAAGGAGTGTGATACTATTCAATATTTTCCTTAAAAGAAACTCCTCTCTGGTGTCTTGCACTACTCGTGCAAAACGCTGAGTTTTCTTTTAAAACGACACCAACGTTGCAGCCGAAGGAAATAACACACTAATGCAAGGGAAGTGCCCGTTTATGTCTGTGGCTCTCAAGAGCTTTTGGAAAGATTTTTCGGGTGGGGAGGCTGAGGCGTGAATGGTGCTAATAATGTGTGTGACTAAATACTTTGGTTCTCCTTTCTTGAGGCCAGAAGCATTGGGCTGTTGGTTGCATCCTTGGTGTCTCCTCTTTTGATTTTCTATTGACGGAGCCCCGTGTGCCCCAAAACAGGGGAGCAGACCCCTCTGGTTGGTGTACTCGGGTCAGTTTTGGGCCCCTCACTGCAAGAAAGACATTGAGGAGCGTGTCCAGAGAAGGGTACAGAGCTGGGGAAGGGTCTGGAGCACAATTCCTGGGGGGAGCGGCTGCAGGAGCTGGGGGTGCTCAGCCTAGAGAGGAGGAGGCTCAGGGGAGACCTGATTGCTCCCTACAACTCCCTGAATGGAGGGTGCAGAGAGGGGGGTTGGTCTCTTCTCCAAGAGACAAGGGATGGGACAAGAGGAAACAGCCTCAAGTTGCTCCAGGGGAGGGTTAGATTGGATATTGGGAAACTTTTCTCCATGGGAAGGGCTGTCAGGCATTGGAAGGGGCTGCCCAGGGCGGTGGCGGAGTCACTGTGTCTGGAGGGATTGAAGAGCCGTGTGGATGTGGTGCTCAGGGACACGGGTCAGTGGTGGCCTTGGCAGTGCCGGGTTAATGGTTGGACCTGATGACGTTAAAGGTCTTTTCCCACCTAAACAATTCTGTGATTCTACGACTA
The DNA here is from genome assembly GCA_027574665.1 of Rhynochetos jubatus. NCBI lineage: Eukaryota > Metazoa > Chordata > Aves > Eurypygiformes > Rhynochetidae > Rhynochetos > Rhynochetos jubatus. The sequence continues at coordinate 2,510,670 of CM050678.1, read as the reverse complement.
CAGGGCTCTTCCCACTTTAGCATCATATTGCCACCGGCAGCAGCCAAACGTTTGCGCGTGCATTTAGGGACACGAGCAAACACGTGAGCACGGCAGCCGAAGCACACTCAGCCTGTATCCGTAAAGGGTAAGTGATGTTTGCGTGTGGAGTAGGAAAGGAGCCTTTAAAGTAACAGGAGCTGACAAGTGACATTGTCCATCTTCAGCAAATCGCCAAAGGGTTGCTTGGATTTAAACCCACCGTTTACTGGGGGAATGGGAACAAAGGGGTGGGTTGTTTCGCAGGGTCCCACCCTACTTGTGTTCCCTCACTCCATTCAGGTGACGCCTCCCTGTGTCAGGTGAGCCTTTCATGGCTCACCAGGAGCACATAAAACAGGTTTGCGTTGGAATCAATGCCATTTCAACGTGGTGAAACAAATCAGGCACCTTGGAGCTTTGCTACTTTGGGGAGCAAGAACCTTCATTCTCCCAGCCTGGAGAGTGGGGATCTGTGCCCCCCGTAAAGGACCGTGCTGCCCTGGCGCATGTAACCGCGGGTTATCTGTCCTGGCAGCGCAGCCGGTAAGCCATCAGCATCAGGCTTTTGCTGCAAAGACGGCAGCCTGCCCCGCTCCGTGGATCCAGCCTCCGCTGGAGCAAGGTGCCTGTAAGCAACCTCCGCCCAAGCCATCCCCGGCTTGAGACGGTGCTGGGATGGGTGGGTGGGAGCCTGCTGTACCTTTCCCTTCCTTAGTCCTTTTTATTCAGAGCACGGCATCGTTATTAGCGATGAAGTTTTTATACTTTAGAGTTAGCCCAGCCAGGTCATGATGTGTTATAAATCTTTGACAAGTCGAGCACTACCTCTTGCTGGGTACAGTATATGCTTGGCCCCATTAAGAATAATAGCATGAATAACCATAAGCCATTAATTTTGACGAGATCAGGCCCATATCACCTTAAAAAGAGCGCACCGATACCATGGGAGACATTTGGCTATTTCGGCTGTTGGCTCCCTTAATGAATAAAAATATGAAAGTAGCTGTGGTTTGCCTGACAGACAAGCACCCGGAGCCCACGAAAAAGTTCATCCTGACAGCAAGTGCCAGGGACAAAGCTCCAAGAAATTACTGCCGGCGTGCCGAGAAGTTGCAGCCGTGGGAGGAGGCACTAACTGCGCCCTGCCTGGAGCACCCCGGGGCCTGGGAAAGGCCCTTTGCAGGGTGAAAAGGCCCCTTGGTCACCCCCTGCAGTAATAAGGAATAAAAAACCCTGTTTTCTCCTTTGAGATTGGCCAATGAAGCCACCCACATTCCCAGATTTTGGGGAACCTTGCTTTACGGAGAGCCAGCCGCTGTCCAACAGCGAGATGTTAGGGGTATCTCCCTCGTTAGCACCTGCTCCTACCACAGCCTCGTTAGCTCGGCGTGCCGTTTGCTAGGACCTCGCTGGTACCTGCCGGGGATTTGGGTGCCTGTAGCTATTTTCCAACTCCCCTTAGGGGAAAGATCCCATATTTTTTTCTCTGCAAACAAGCAGGGCTGGGACAGTTTGTTCCCTTGGCTTTGAGATGCTCGGAGTGGGGAAAAATAAAGGAAAATAGAAGGTGGCGGGAGGGCAGGAGCCCCACACGGAGACAGCGTTCTTTGTAAGGCTGCGGGTATCGCGGCCGCTGCTGGCGTTGAGAGCAAGGCATTGTTTTGCTTAAAAGCAGCGTCTCTCCTCGTTATTTTCAGTATCTCCGTGCAAGGCTGTTGCGTGGTCGCTGGATACACCGAGTTCCTCATCAAAGCGAACGCCGTTGTGCCGGCACCGAGGGAAATGATGTGCAATTACGAGCTTTTCTCATCCCGTCTCTTCTCGGTTTCAGTGCTCCTCTGGGATCCGCCGTGGAAATGAGGAGGGCAGGAGCAGCACAAGTGTCTGGAGCGTGTGACGGGAAGGGAGCCTTTGTGCTTGATTCAGAGGCGGACGGATGCCACAGCAGCACGCGTGCGGGGCGCCTCTGCCTGCAATACGGCTAAACCCGGTGGGATGAGGATGCCTGACCTCGTTCTGCCGGCTCTGGAGCTTTTGGTAGGGGTCCTGCTTCTGTCTGGGTGCCAACCTCTGTGCTCTCACGCCTGGGGCCCCGCAGAAGCCCTCGGTACCTTCTCCCGTGTCCACGGGAAGCATTCAGACCTCATGGTTGTTCCACGACGGTGTTCTGTGGTCTGGTGGTTGTTCCAAAGGACTCGGCAGTGCCTCAGCCCCTGCTGTAAGAGCAAGCAGGAGGCACACTAACCGGGCTCTTGGTTTTGCTTCTGCACAAGATAGAGGCAAAAACATCTAAATATTTGAGGTATGGCTCATTCCTTCTACGTTCTCCCGTGAACGGTCTTTCCCATGATTAAGGAGCCGGGTTTAAGGCAAAGGAGGAAGGATGGAAAGGGTTTAACCTGTGCAATTATTTCATGACGAGCCTCTGGTTTCTGGGTTATCGTATTCATTTGCTCCTGTTATTCTTGGGGCCTACAAGAATGCTGGGGGGGCTTTTTCCAAGGGCCTGTAGTGACAGGACAAGGGGTAACGGGTTTAAATGCGAAGAGGGAGATTGAGATGGGCCATCAGGAAGGAATTCTTCCCGCAGAGGGTGGGGAGCACTGGGACAGGTTGCCCAGAGAAGCTGTGGGTGCCCCATCCCTGGCAGTGTTCAAGGCCAGGCTGGATGAGGCTGGGAGCAACCTGGGCTAGTGGAGGGTGTCCCTGCCCATGGCAGGGGGTGGGACTGGGTGGGCTTTAAGGTCCCTCCCAACCCAAACCATTCCATGATTCTTCCATACAGATCGGGCAGCGAGGATTTTGTCGCAGTGGCCTACTGCTCGCTTCTCAGGTCGTGCCAGAAACGCGTTGGGTTCCCAGGTAGTTTTCTGCTGGAGTATTTGGCAGCCCATCTCGGATCAGACAAAAGTCGGCGCTTTCCCTCTGGCGTGGCTGTCATCCAAGCATTTCAATATGTAATTCCCACTAATTTGCAGAACTGTACTGTTAATTACATGAAAGATTTACTTAGAGCTACCCCTTCCGTGCTGTTCCCAACGCCTGCACTGACTGCGTTGCTTCCCGTTTGCAGTTCCCGGTCGCTCGGTGAGGGTGAGACGGCGAAGCTGACGCCCTCTGCTTGCCCCAAGCTCGGTGCAGGGCACGCTGTGTCCCGGCGGCCCTCAGAAACCGGGCACCGTTTAGGCGCGGGCAGGTGGGTTGGGGCCATGGAGCCCCCCTAGTCAAGGGGAGGGGGTCCAACAGCAAATCTGTTTGCGGGGAGATGAGGGCCGTGCAAAGCACCCTTGAACACCTCCCGTGTGTACCCAGCCTCCTGCGTGAACGATCCATTTCCACCTTTTGCGTTAGGGATCCCCTGTGGCCCTGTGCTGGCACGGGCAGGGGCGCTGGGGCAGCTGCAAGCGCAGCGTGGGTGCTCGCTCCCGGACGGGCTTTCTCCAGGCCCCCCGGGACTGGGATTGACGACTTAGGGAAAGAGAAAATCTTTCTCTGGGTTTACACTCTCAGCCACAAAGAGCTGCAGCCGGTTTCCTCACCGGAAACGACCAACAGGTCAGTGGGAAGAAGCTGCGAGACAAGCGCCCACCTCCACGTCCCGTGGAACTGCCCTGGGAGGAGGGGGCAGGGGGCGGCTGCCGGCATGGGCAGCGGCACCCATCCGGCTCCTCTCTTCGGTGCCCACGTCACCGGCGCAATTTCCCACTCAATTTCAGTGATTGCTCGGCATCGTTTCTGTCAGGGGAAGGGTAGGAAGATGGTTGGGCTTCGTCAGAAGACCGGCTGTTCACCATGAGAGCTCTCTGGCACCGGGACACGGTCCGGTTTGTTCCCGGCTCCCAGCAAACACCCCTCTCTAGGCAGCACAAAGGGGCAGCAGAAGAAAGCAAGAAAATTCGATTACTTGGTAGTTTCCCATCTACAAGCTCCTTTTTTACATGATTTATTTAAGGTTGCACCCACCACAGGCGAGGTGCTGGGCGAAGACACTGCAGGGGAGCTCATGGGGTGGGGCGAGAAGTGGGACGCTAGCGCGGGGGGCTTGGTCCCACTCAGGTAACAGCGTCCGACACGCAGACCCGCTCCCGCGCTCTGCCCTATCGCACTTAGCCGGAGGCGCTGGTCGTGGCAAAGGCACCCAGCCGGCGTGGTGTATCCCTGCGGAAAAGCAGCAGGCGGAGCGACCTAGACCCGGTCGTTCAGATGCGAACGGCTCGCTGTCAGGTTGTGGTACCGGTCAAAGCGGAAAGGCGCGCCGCGACCGAAGCCAGGCATCCACCGGCGCCAAGAGGGAAGAGAACAAAGGTGAAAGCCGATCTGGACTCATCAATAACCTGAGAGACATCCTCGCCCGTGCTCTGCGTTGAGAACACGCCGTGACCATCAGCACGCGGGTCAGGATTTCACCGGGCTGCCCAAGGAGAATTTACTCCAGCTTCTTCCTGACAGGAGACAGAGGTATAAAAAACACTACAGTGACTTCTGCTCAAGCAATAGCTGTGTAAAGTAGTGTTCACCAGAGCCGTAAAGGTTACCTCGGTAGAGAAATAACGTCTGCAGCCCTTTGGCTTGGCACTGGATTCGCGAGTCCCTCGAAGGCAAGAAGGCGGCGATGGGCAGGGGGCGGTGCAGCATCCCCGTCACGAGGATGCATTGAGCGCCGTCATTTTCCGTCGGCTTCACGTTGCGTCCGGTTGACGCGGGTTGGTGAAACAGCTGGAAGCCGCCCAGCGTCGCGTTGTAACGCGTAGCGGGCACTTCGACACCTTCGCGTGGCCGCGTCGCGCCGACGGCGCCTACCCCCTCTGGCGTGCTGCCCAAAAGGAGCCGAACGCCGGCCCGGGGACGCGGAAAGCGCCGATGCTTTGCGCAGGATGAGCAAGCTGAAGGATGGAGAGGAGTTGAGCGACTACCGCGAGATCCCAGTGCTCTGTCTCGCTTCGGCTGTCTCCAGATGGTTAAGGGAAGGTCAAGCCTGAGGTAGTTGGTTCTAGAATAACCTGATGATAGGGAAAGTTCCCTAGTGCTGATTATTTCTCCGTCACTATAGAAGGCTGGGAATTCTTGACTAGGAGCACGTCCCTGGGTGTATTCAGCCCCTGAATCCTGTCTCCTATCTGTAGGCTGCGCAAATGGCTCCAGGCTCCGGGATTCCTAAGGGCACCCGCTGTTCTCCATCAACCGCCCACTTCCACCTCCCCACGTAAATCCGAAAATCCAAGCGAGTGCTGGGGAAGGAGACTGGTGAATAATTGACATAACAAACAAGGGTTCTATTTAGTTGGGAGCTTGTTAGGTTACATTTGCATAGCTACAATGTCAGATTCATTATTCATGAGCATAAACCGCAGTGACCCCCGCCTCCCCCCTCCCCTCGCCCAGACATTCGCGAACGCCGGCTCCCGGAGTCCCAAGATTAGGCATCTTTCTTGCTGCTTTAAGCAATTTCTCTTTAAAAGGAGCACGGCAGAGCGACAGCCTGATTTTTTATTCATGTGCGGGTCTTTTCACGGCACAACATTTACCACACTACATAAAAATCAGGCTTGCGGGTCGGGGGGAGAAATAACTGGAGGAAATGGTGTTTAAGAGGTGTTTTCAGTGCCGGGTGCTGGCAGGGAACAGGCACGTCCCTCCCGCGGTCCTGTCCTTTCTCACCCGACCCAGGGCGGGTCATCTCCCGGCTCCGGGAGACATGGAAAAAGGCTGGGAGCGGACCAATGCTCTGAGCAACGAGATTTGTGTTTGTGTCCCCTCAGCAGGGGGATTGGAGAGCCCGTCCCATGGCAGGCGTTGCTGCTGGGAAGCATACGGCCCTTTGGAGCACAGGCTGGTGGATCGGAAAGACCCTGTTCGCTGGAAAAATGGAATGGGGTCGAGAGGATAAAGACAGGTGGGTGCAGAAACACTACGTGGGGGAAATAGGCACTACTAGCGCAGAAAGGGATGCGGGGTAACGGCGCGGCCCGGGGAATGAGCCAACACCATGATGCTCGTGCACCGCTGAAAAAGGTAGCTGAAAAGCAAATCACGGAATCACAGAACAGTTTGGGTTTGGAGGGACCTTAAAGCCCACCCAGTGCCACTCCCTGCCATGGCCAGGGACACCCTCCACTAGACCAGGTTGCTCCCAGCCTCATCCAGCCTGGCCTTGGACACTCCCAGGGATGGGGCACCCACAGCTTCTCTGGGCAACCTGTCCCAGTGCCCCCCACCCTCTCTGGGAAGAATTCCGTCCTGATGGCCCATCTCCATCTCCCTCTTTCAGTTTAAACCTGTTACCCCTTGTCCTGTCATTGCAGACCCTTGCATAAAGCACCCCCAGCTTTCTTGTAGCCCCCCCAGGCACTGGAAGGGGCTCTAAGGTCTCCCCGGAGCCTTCCCTTCTCCAGGCTGAACCCCCCAACTCCCCCAGCCTGTCTCCATGGCAGAGGGGCTCCAGCCCTCGGAGCATCCTCGAGGCCTCCTCTGGCCTCGCTCCAACAGCTCCGTGTCCTCCTGCTGTTGGAGGCCCAGAGCTGGAGCAGAACTGCAGGGTGGGTCTGCCCAGAGGGGAGCAGAGGGGGAGAATCCTCTCCCTCCCCCTGCTGACAGAAGGGTATGCAGAAGGGTGTTAAGCAGCACGGTGGGCACGGTAAGGCGTGGGGGGGGGTCATTATCCTGCTTGGCGCTGGTGAGGGCTTGGAGTCACCACGGGTTTGGAAAGACAACAGCAGACCGGGGAACAGGCAGAGCTGTGCCGGGAAGGAGAAGGCAGCGAGACAGTGGTGGGATCTCCCTGTGGGAGATCTCCAGAGCCAACGCCCAGACGTGCTCAGGAGCCAACTGATGGTCTCGCCTTAATTTGCTGTTAGGGGAGTTGCGTTATCACTTTTGGAAAATCCTCCTGGGAAAAGGTGCCAAAGCTGTTTCATGGGACCCTTCGGCAAACAGCTCTCAAGGACGGCCGGGGCTGCATCTTCCTCAGCAGAACGCCCTTGGGGTCCAGCCAGCAGCACTGGAGGAATGAGCATCAGAAGAGCTCCCTCTACCACTATGTGGCCTGCAATAGAGAAATAGAGAGAGATGTTTTTGAAGGAGCCTGATACTGTTTCGGGACACCATTAGCAATTTTACCACCAGGAGGGAGGGATCAGAAGCCGTCCTGGGAAGCGCTGCCAATCCAAGAGTGATTTGCTCTCGGTGTGAGGCACTCTCCTGCTCTCTTACCCAAAGAAAAAGAAATGTAATCAACACAAATGATACTAAGAAAAGTAATTAAACATCTCAAAAATGCTAGAGATTGCATTTAGCGTGTGACAGGCAGGAAAGAAGGAGGCTGAAAGGGAGCGTTTGAGTGGTGACACCGCGATAGGATGCTAATTGCTGGGTATCTTGACCTTTTCTTGCCGTTCAGCAGCGAATAGGGACAGGAACGTGCCAGCTTCTCCCTTCGCCACCACCTCCCTGTGTCCCTTCACAACTGCCAAGGTGGGGGTGGAACGCAGCCCTGTCCTAACCCCCCCTTCTGCCCAGGTCTCACTGACGTGACGTCCCTCCCTGAGGACCTCTGCACAGTGTCAGGCCGAAGCGACTGTAGAGAGCAGCAGAGGCGTCGGGCTGGGTTGTTCTCACTGCTCTGGCTCAGATTTGCTCGGAGTTTTGGCCAGCCGCAGCCCCTCCGGCCTCCCCCACCTCCCCAACGATGCCACACTGGGGTAGAGGGAAACATGGAGTCTTTGGTGCCTGATGGCCAAATGATCAACCTGAAGGAAAACCTCTTCTGTTATCATTTTAGTCAGAGGGAATCCATTCTGGAGAGACACACGTTGCTTGTTACGAACAGAAACTCACCCTAAAACCTCTTTCTGCTCCAGCAGCGGAAAATTCCAGCAGCAGAAAATTCCAGCAGCAGAAAATTCCAGCATCAACCTCTCGCCTTGGCCAGGGCACTGCTGGGGGGTTCTCACCCCCGTCTCGTCCACCCCCGACGCACACCGCCTTCCTTCTCCCTGCCCGGTGTGTACGTGCCATCTGCTGGCAAATCAAAAGAAAATGCGGGTTTAAGTGACTTCAGTCAAGACACAACTCCCTGGGAGGAAAGGGGCCGGGGGTCGGTTATCCCAGGTTTGAGCAGCAGCGCGCGCGGAACCTGCCCGGCCCTTCTTCCATCCTCCGTCGCGGGCGTCACGAGTCTCATTGCCGGTAAATGTTTTGCCAGGAGGTTGTTTTCCGTTGGAAATAAGCGTCTCTATGGAGGCAGACTGAGGTTTTATCCTAAGAGTGGAAAAAGAAGATGACCTGCAAGGTCTGGCTCTTAAAACTGCTCCTTTTGCTTTCCTTGCAATTGCCATTTTTTCCCCTCTTTTTAAACTTTTTCCTGTTGCCATCCCCTCACGGTGGATAAATGAACTACAGAGAAAGAGGAGAAACAATCAAAACCGGAAATCAAAGCCAACAGCCAGAAAGCATCCTTGTATTTTCCACCTCAGGTATTTCTGTGTGTCGGTTTTTTATACAGGAAGAAGGCAGGAAAACGGGCATCGGGGCATTTGGGTGTTGCTCTAAAATACATTGATGTGTCGATCATAATGCTGTAATATTTGAGCTCAGAATGACGTGTGTAGATTTACAGGGGGGGGTTAGTGCCAGCACCCAAGTATGAAGTGTCTTTTTGCAATTACAGCAACAGAAGAGAGAGAGAAATGCAACAGATTGTTGTTATCACAGAGTGTTCACGGAGTGTTGGGGGTTGGCAGGGCCCTCTAGAGATCATCCAGTCCCACCCCCTGCCAGAGCAGGATCCCCCGGAGCAGATCCCACAGGAACAAGTCCCGGGGCTTTGGAAAGTCTCCAGGGAAGGAGACTCCCCCCTCTCTGGGCAGCCTGTCCCAGGGCTCTGTCACCCTCACAGGGCAGAAGGGTTTCCCCATGTTCAGGGTGAACCTTCTGTTGGCCAGTTGATGGCCACTGCCCCCAGTCCTGTCACTGGGCACCCCTGAGCAGAGCCTGGCCCCCTCCCGCTGACACCCCCCCCTTTAGATATTGATCAGCATTGATCAGATCCCCTCAGCCTCCTCTTCTCCCAGCTGAACAGCCCCAGCTCTCCCAGCCTTCCCTCACATGGAAGGGGCTCCAGGCCCTTCCCCATCGCAGTGTCCCTGCGCTGGACCCTCTCCAGCAGCTCCTTGTCCCTCTGGAGCTGAGGAGCCCCGAGCTGGACACAGCCCTCCAGGGGAGCCCTCCCCAGCGCAGAGCAGAGGGGGTGGATAACCACTTGGTACCGAACGGGATTACAAGGAGAAAGGACGTGCCAAGACAAAGATTTCAGGGGGCTGCGGTTCACCCCCGTGTACGGCGCGGTGCAAGGCCATGCATCACTTATGCCTTATTTATAGGTATTAAATAAGACTTCAGTGGAACACAGCTCTCGCCTGACCCTCTGCAGGTGGGTGAATTGCACCCTAAAGCAAATATAGGAAACGTCTATTATTCATCAGCCGCTGTTAATGGGGTTACTGCAGGCTGGGATGTTGCCTGTCTTGAGTGAAGAGCAGACGCTGGCCTCGCTGACTTACGTTTGCATAATTATACTGTAAATCCTGTCCCGCTGTGTCGGTCTAATTACATTTTTAAATAAGAAAAAATATTTATATACATATAGGGCTTTTTATTCCAAAGCTTTCAGGGCCAGATTTTCAAACACGCAGGAGCAGGGGTGGCTGCAAAACAACAGGAGAAAGTTACGGATCACATTTGTCTTGTTCAACAGCGGAAGGAAACGCGGCGCTTCTCCTGCCGGTCCAGGAGGGCACGCCTGGGGTTTGAGGGCGTTCAGCCGGGATGAAACAGGCTCCTTCCCTACCAGGGCAGGTCAGTGTTTGGGGCCTACCTGCTGCGCTTGATCCTGGTCCTGTAAACCCCCTCTGGGAAGGAGAAAGAGGTCAAGTCTGCCAGGTGGCATTTTCCGAGGAGCTCTTGGTTGCGTGGTTTGAGGGGAGCAGCTGGCAGTAAGGGATGCTGGAGAGGGGTTTGAGGGGAGCAGCTGGCGGTAAGGGATGCTGGAGAGGGGTTTGAGGGGAGCAGCTCGCTGTAAGCAATGCTGGAGAGGGATTTGAGGGGAGCAGCTCGCTGTAAGGGATGCTGGAGAGGGGTTTGAGGGGAGCAGCTCCCAGTAAGGGATGCTGGAAAGGGGTTTGAGGGGAGCAGCTCGCTGTAAGCAATGCTGGAGAGGGGTTTGAGGGGAGCAGCTGGTGGTAAGCGGTGGTGGAGAGGGGTTTGAGGGGAGCAGCTCGCTGTAAGCGGTGCTGGAGAGGGGTTTGAGGGGAGCAGCTGGTGGTAAGCGGTGGTGGAGAGGGGTTTGAGGGGAGCAGCTCGCTGTAAGCAATGCTGGAGAGGGGTTTGAGGGGAGCAGCTCGCTGTAAGCGGTGCTGGAGAGGGGTTTGAGGGGAGCAGCTGGCAGTAAGGGATGCTGGAGAGGGGTTTGAGGGGAGCAGCTCGCTGTAAGCGGTGGTGGAGAGGGGTTTGAGGGGAGCAGCTCGCTGTAAGCGGTGCTGGAGAGGGGTTTGAGGGGAGCAGCTCACAGTAAGGGATGATGGAGAGAGGTTTGAGGGGAGCAACTCGCAGTAAGCGATGCTGGAGAGGGGTTTGAGGGGAGCAGCTCGCTGTAAGCGGTGCTGGAAAGGGGTTTGAGGGGAGCAGCTCACAGTAAGGGATGATGGAGAGAGGTTTGAGGGGAGCAACTCGCAGTAAGCGATGCTGGAGAGGGGTTTGAGGGGAGCAGCTCGCTGTAAGCGGTGCTGGAAAGGGGTTCCTGGGAGACCTTCAGAGACTGGCTCTGCCTGGCTTTATATTTTTACTGATGACTTGAGGCGCTAGAACAGTAACGAGCATCCAGATAGTTTTCTGATAACGAAAACCAAACTCAGGGGAACCCATAAGCCGGGAGGAGTGGCCTTACAGACTTGGACATGGTGAAAGGGGATGGTCTCGCAGTCCCAAAGCCCTTTCTAGTCCAGTCTCCCTATTTCAACTTGATCCCTCGAGTTTTTCTAGGCGTCGTTTTCTCATTTTGCGCCATTTTGCTACCCTTCAGCATAGTCACCTTGAAACCAGAGCCAGCGGGTGGAGCCGGGCTCTCCTCGGGGCTGTCCACTGGAAGGACAAGAGGCAGTGGGCACAAATAAATATAAAACAATACAGGGATTCTGTTTATACACAAGAAAGCTTCAATTTTTGTTTGTTTTTAACCACAGGCCCTCTCTGACCCTGGAGAGGAGAGGTTGCGGTGTCCCTGTCCTCGGCGATGGTCAAACCCACAGGATATGGCCCCGACATGGCCCCGCTTTGAGCAGAGGGCTCGGAACGGGGACAAACCTGAACTGTTCTGTGGTTTAGCAGCAGAACCTGCCCCGTGTTGTTCTCCCACCCGGTGTGAGCCAGTATCAGCACCGCGTCGCAACTGCCTGCATCTCAACGCCCCAGCCTCCTCATGCCAGGCAAGGAAGACCAAACCATCCCCTCTCCGCATCCTGGTTTCCTCTGAGCTGCGGGCTGGAGCCTGCCTTACCTCTGCAGCTGCAAAAAGCAGTTCTCTGCAGCCCTCTAGTGCTTATGGAATACACAGAAAAAGCAGATTTTCCAGCAACCATGGGGGAAAAAAAGGGGCAAGGATAGCTCGGGCTGCGTGTCCTTCACCCCCGGCAGCTGGGCTGGGGAAGGGGGGTCCCCTCGAGCAGTCTCAGGGCTCCCGAAGCCTCTGCCCCAAGCCGGCGGGGAGGCTGCCAGCCTGTTCTTTCCCTGCCCCTGCTGCGGGGTAACCTGAGCGAAACCTTCTTCCGTGCCTCCTTTCACCACCACCGTAATCCTACCTGTCCTCCTACCCCTTCTCCCCGCAGCGCGGCCAAGAGCCGATGCGGATCTCCCGGGGGCGACGGCAGTTCAGCTGCAGCATTTTCCCCGGGAGCTCGCCGCGCCGTTGGTGTTTCAGTTATTTGTTTTCCCGGGGAAGACAGCGTAACTATTTAAACATTGTTCTCCCTTGCAACACTGATTTAAAGCCGAGGCTCGTATTTGCTAACAGGACAGAGTACCAGCTGGTATTTACCTAAACGGCTCTGATGTTTAGACAGGCTCCTGATCCGCAGGGTACGGTCTTGCCAGAGAAGCTAGTGTGCAAGAAGAGCCCTTGGGCCAGGCAGAGGGTGGATTGTTTTTGCAGCACCAACGTCTGGTATGGAATTGGTTTAATGACTTCATCCCGTGGAGCATCGCTGGGGGGAGTCACTGAAATTCTCCTCCCAAAGGGCATAGAATCATGGAATGGTTTGGGCTGGAAGGGACTTAAAGCCCACCCAGTGCCACCCCCTGCCATGGGCAGGGACACCCTCCACCAGCCCAGGTTGCTCCCAGCCTCATCCAGCCTGGCCTTGGGCACTCCCAGGGATGGGGCATCTACAGCTTCTCTGGGCAGCCTGTCCCAGTGCCCCCCACCCTCTCCAGGAAGGATTTCTACATCTCCCCTTCTCTTACCTGCCCCATGCCAGCACCCTTTTTTCCATGCCTTCAGCCTTCCTTCCGTAGAGGAGAGTAGTTTCCCACATCCTGCAGAATCAAGGATGAACACCAGGCCCCGTAAAGGGAACAGATTGGGAAAAGGGCCCAGTTTGCTTGTCCCTTTCTGGACCGCTTTTGCCTTTGGTGTTAGGATCGTGCCGTGTCATCTCGGTGACAAACGGACACGTGGAGCCAAGTTGGGAAACTTCCTGCCTCTGCTTCACTTCTGTCGAAAAACAGTCCTCGAATTTTCATTAAAAATCAACTCCTTTTGCCAAATAAAAAAAAAAAAAAACATTAATTAAATGAAACACAGTTGCTTTCCAGGCTCTTTCTGATAAAATCCTGAAAAGCTTCTTTACAATTGGATTTCTCCCACAAATCTCCACTTCAACAAAAGCAGCCGTCTGCGTATAAAATACCTTGAACGATTCTCTGGAGCTCCAGAGACAGAGGTACCGATACCAGCTACACTCCAACAGGCCACCTGTGCCTTGGAGCTGTGGGATTAAGCGCTTCCCCATCCCAAGGTCCAGGTCCTGCCCGGCGGTGCGGGCAGCGTGGGCCCACTGCCCTTTTCCCCCCGATCAAGCGGAATAGGATTTCCTTAGAATGAGCCTCATCACCTCTGACATCATGCTTTTGCCCTTAAAACAGCCGCAGCGCTACGGTTTCTCCCTGGCAAAGTTCGGAGGCGCAGCCGGGAAGGACCCCAGGATGCTGGGCCGGCGCTCGCCTGAGACCTGAGCGTTGGTGGCACGAGCAGAAAAGGGCCGTAAATAGGCACCTCCCCCATGAAGGTGACAGCGGTGGCTTTGCAAGGGCCAAGCTTGTGCAAGGACTTGGAGGCAGCAGGAAAATCCAAGGTAAAAACGGGGGGGGTGTCCGTGAAACCGAGGATTTGGTCCATAAATGGGAAAGCGCTTTGGGATTTAAGCCGAAAATGCTGTAGAAATTCCGCTCAGTAGAAGAGGGATCTCGGCTGCTCTCCCTCCCCACCTCTCCAGGCTGAAGCCGCCTTTAAAGAACCAACCTGAATAACCTTGTCATTTCAATTTTTCACACATTTTTCTGTGCTGTGTGTTCCGAAGACCGGGGAAGTTTAATTTTCCCAGCACGACTGCCAGAGGCTGCTGGTCCCTATCAGGGCTCGCTCAGGCACATCAAAGGGAACAGGACACATCAGAGGGGAGCAGGAGGGTCGCAGTCCTGTCCCCGGGGAGGGGGCTGCGGGGGTGCTGCAGGCTCCGGCACATCCCTGGGTTTCTGGAAGCGGGGCTGGGTTGGCAGAGCGTGTCACCGGTGCTGTTGTGATTGCCCAAGCTGAAACAACCGGAACGCTGTCCCGCCTGCTGGGTTGTATCGGGGCGACGCTGGAGAATCACAGCGAGACCCTCGCCGAGGTGGGACGGGGCGATCCTCTTCCCGAGAGCAACAGGAAGACAAGCGTGCCGGCAGCCTTTGCGGCATCATCCCAGCGAACGGGTGCAAGGGGAGAAATCAGGAAGGTCAAAAGGCCCCTTTTCCCTGGTTTTCCTGGTGGTGGTCCCTAGGCTGGGTCAAACACCAGCTGCTAACCCTGGCACGGCACACGGGCTTTCGCTTGCCCCCAGCGGAAGCCAAAATGCAGAGTTTGCCACCCCTGCCCACATGAAACGGGGGAAGGAGGCCCCGAAGAGGACGGGTACTCACACTTGGCCAGATAAATCGGGATGCAGACACCCAGAATGTGGGGGGGGGTCAGAAACCCAGAGATTCCAGCCACCTAATGAAAGAGGGCTGGATGCCTGGGCAAGATTTGCATCCCTTTGTTTATCCCAGCTGTGTCTTGGCCTGGTGCAGGCGGCTGGAAACAGGAGGGGGCCTTGCTTTGAAGACTCTGCTTGCATAGGAAATGAACTTCTTGATTCCTGTTGACATTTGCAGCGAGGTGTAGGTGGTGCTTGTAGCATTTTTCAGAGCTCCCTAGCTCTGTTTGTTCAGCTACTTCACACTCCGGTGAAATGTGATAATACTAAGCAGTGGGTGGAAGGAACAGCACAAATGTATCCCTTCAGGAGACAGAAGATTTCAGAACTGCTCTGCCTGTGAAGACAACTCCCTCCATTACCGGCTTCCACGTCGCCCAAGTCCCCGCCAACACGGAGCTTTTAGCTGGGGAAGCAGCAAGGGGCAGCAAAATCCACCCTTGTGTTTCGTTCTGACCCTGCAGCCGCCAAAGTGGCTCCTGTGATGGGTTGTTTCTCCAGATTCCTAATAAAAAGACAAAAATAAGGCTTTGCCTTTCCGGTCTCCCACAGCGAGGACTTCTCTGTTGAGGTATTACCCCTCGCTAGGCAAAAAAACACCAAGGTGGCAAAGCCCGCGGCGTCCGGAGCAGCGCAGCATTCACCAGGCTAAAGAAAAGTCAATCAACACTTCCATAATTAGGTCTTAGCAGTGTCACCGTGTCTCCAGCTCCACTTTCCAAGCACCAGCTCCTGGAGTCACATGGAGATTCCGGCTGGCACTTTGATTCTAACATCGATGTTTCATAGAATGAATCATGGAATGGTTTGGGTTGGGAGGGACCTTAAATCCCCCCCAGTCCCACCCCCTGCCATGGGCAGGGACACCCTCCACTAGCCCAGGTTGCTCCCAGCTTCATCCAGCCTGGCCTTGGGCACTCCCAGGGATGGGGCACCCACAGCTTCTCTGGGCAGCCTGTCCCAGTGCCTCCCCACCCTCTCCGGGAAGAATTCCTTCCTGATGGCCCAGCTCAATCTCCCTCTTTCTGCTTAAACCTGTTACTCCTTGTCCTGTCACTCCCTGACCTTGGAAAAAGCCCCCCCAGCTTCCTTGTAGCCCCCCCCCCAGGCACTGGAAGGGGCTCTAAGGTCTCCCCGGAGCCTTCCCTTCTCCAGGCTGAACCCCCCAACTCCCCCAGCCTGGCCCCAGGGCAGAGGGGCTCCAGCCCTCGGAGCATCCCCGTGGCCTCCTCTGGCCTCGCTCCAACAGCTCCGTGTCCTCCTGCTGTTGGGGGCCCAGAGCTGGAGCAGAACTGCAGGGGGGGTCTCCCCAGAGCGGAGCAGAGGGGGAGAATCCCCTCCCTCGCCCTGCTGGCCACGCTGCTCTGGATCCAGCCCAGGATCTGGTTGGCTTTCTGGGCTCCAGCGCACACGGCCGGCTCATGGCCAGCTTCTCACCCCCCAGCACCCCCAAGTCCTTCTCCTCAGGGCTGCTCCCAATCCATCCTCCACCCAGCCTGTGCCTGTGCTGGGATTGCCCCGACCCAGGTGCAGGGCCTGCCCTTGGCCTGGCTGAACTCCAGGCAGCTGGTATGGTCCCACCGCTCCAGCCTGTCCAGGCCCCTCTGGATGGCAAGGTCCCTCAGTGCTTCCCACTCGTGTCCTGTTCACTGCGTGCTCCACGGTCACCCCCGGTGTGTTCTTTGTGTTGAAGCCCGCTTAGAGCTGCCCTTTCTCCCTGCAAACGCTTTTTGCCTTCCCGGTACCAGGAAGCTCTGCTTCCCACACCGGGCAGCTCTCGGCAGCACGTGCCAACGCCAGGCTCGGGATGACCCCAGCCTGCATTCCCAATCCTCCTCACAACCACACATGGGGCTAATCCGGCCCCGAGACCCCCCGGAAGCCGCAGTGGGGGAAGGTGCTGGGCTCTGCCTCCCAGAGCAAACCAGCCCGTCTTCAATGCTGCCCGGCAGAGCCTGCGGGCCCTGCAGCTGGGACACACTGACATCTAATGGCATTCCCGGTTACTGCCGGGGGTGCCCAGGGCGAGGGGAACAGCCCTGCCCCTCACCTACCTCCAGAGGTGCTCCTGTCCGACACCCGCCACCCACAGCCACGCAGGGCGATCTGATCTCTGCCCGGGTCGTGTTCGAAGCAGCGAGGGTTAGGGTCAGGGTTAGGTTAGGGTCAGGGTTAGGTTAGGGTTAGGTTTAGGTTAGGGTCAGGGTTAGGTTAGGGTTAGGTTAGGGTTAGGTTAGGGTCAGGGTTAGGTTAGGGTCAGGGTTAGGTTAGGGTTAGGTTAGGGTTAGGTTAGGGTCAGGGTTAGGTGAGGTTAGGTTAGGGTTAGGGTTAGGTCAGGGTTAGGTTAGGGTTAGGTTAGGGTCAGGGTTAGGTTAGGGTTAGGTTAGGGTTAGGGTTAGGTTAGGGTCAGGGTTAGGTTAGGGTTAGGTTAGGGTCAGGGTTAGGTTAGGGTCAGGGTTAGGTTAGGTTATGGTTATGTTAGTTTAGGTTAGGTTAGGGTCAGGGTTAGGTTAGGGTTAGGGTTAGGTTAGGTCAGGGTTAGGTTAGGGTCAGGGTTAGGGTCAGGGTTAGGTTAGGTTAGGGTCAGGTTAGGGTTAGGGTTAGGTTAGGGTCAGGATTAGGTTAGGATTAGGTTAGTTTAGGTTAGGTTAGGGTTAGGGTTAGGTTAGGTCAGGGTTAGGTTAGGGTCAGGTTAGGGTTAGGTTAGTTTGGGTTAGGGTTAGGGTCAGGGTTAGGGTCAGGGTTAGGTTAAGTTAGGGTTAGGTTTAGGTTAGGGTCAGGGTTAGGTTTGGGTTAGGGTTAGGGTCAGGGTTAGGTTAGGGTTAGGTTAGGATTAGGTTAGGTTAGGGTCAGGGTTAGGTTAGGGTTAGTTTAGGTTAGGGTCAGGGTTAGGTTAGGGTTAGGTTAGGGTTAGTTTAGGTTAGGGTCAGGGTTAGGTTAGGGTTAGGTTAGGTTAGGGTCAGGGTTAGGTTAGGGTTAGGTTAGGGTTAGGGTTAGGTGAGGTTAGGTTAGGGTCAGGGTTAGGTTAGGGTTAGGTTAGGGTTAGTTTAGGTTAGGGTCAGGGTTAGGTTAGGGTTAGGTTAGGTTAGGGTCAGGGTTAGGTTAGGGTTAGGTTAGGGTTAGGGTTAGGTGAGGTTAGGTTAGGGTCAGGGTTAGGTTAGGGTTAGGTTAGGTTAGGTTAGGTTAGGTTAGAGTTAGGGTTAGATCAGGGTTAGGGTTAGGTTAGTTTAGGGTCAGGGTTAGGTTAGGGTTAGGTTAGGGTTACGTTAGGTTAGGGTCAGGGTTAGGTTAGGGTTAGGTGAGGTTAGGTTAGGTTTAGGGTTTGGTGTAACGACCAGAGCTCCAAAACACCAAAGCCATCCACGTTCCTTCTTGTGGTGTCCCATGGGCCTCGAGGCATGGTGCCCACACCTGTGCCCCTTCTGCACCTGCTGGTAAAGTGGGGAAGGAGCAGAGGTTCCACCGAGGCTGTATTATGGACTTGTCCTTCCCAAAACTCACAGCCTAGGCGGCACACACGATCCTTTGCGTGGGAAAAGACCTTCAGGTTCATCAGGTTCAACCATTAACCCAGCACTGACACCACTGACCCGTGTCCCTGAGCACCACGTCCCCACGGCTCTGAAACCCCTCCAGACACGGTGACTCCCCCACCTCCCCGGGCAGCCCCTTCCAACCCTGACAGCCCTTCCCATGGAGAAATTTTCCCTAATATCCCATCTAACCCTCCCCTGGAGCAACCTGAGGCTGTTTCCTCTTGTCCCATCCCTTGTCACTTGGAGAACAGACCGACTTGCTCGCCCTGCCAGGCCGCAGGGGGGACACCCGCCGGACACCACCACTGGAGCCCACCCCTCACCTGCTGCGGGGCTGAGCACCAGGGATCTCCCCGGAAGCGCGGGACGAGGAGCATGAGGGGAGCGCGGTGCCGCAGATGAAGCGTCTCCAGCCACGCACCAGCACACGGACGCAGCAGGACGGGGCATCTCCAGGGTCCCTGCAGCAAGCGCAGCACAGGGTGGGGGGCTGCTGCTCCTGGGGCAGGCTCACGGCACGCTGCAGATGAGGGCAGGGGGCCTGAGTTTCAGCATGCCGAGGGGGGAGTGGGGGCTCAGGGGGGGCTACGCGGGGCAGATCGGGTTTGTTAATGCACCCGGGGGCTGGCACTTGTGCAGGGGGGGTGCTCGGTGTGTGCAGGGGGGTGATTGGCTCGTGCAGGGGGGGTGCTTGGCTCATGCGTGCGGGGTGCTTGGCTTGTGCAGGGGGCATGCTTGGCTGATGCAAGGGGGCGCTGGGCGCTTCTAACCTGCGGAGATGAAGCCGTTGGCCTCCCCTCTTTGCTGCCAGCCTTGGCGTTGGCAGAGCGGTGCCCGGTGGCGTGTCAGCTCCGTGTTCAGGCCGTTGCTCTCTGATGTTGTTTTTTCCTCTACAAGCTGGTTTTTTCCAAAGCTCTGGGTATGACTGTAGCTTTTCTGTAGTTGTTACAGCAAGAACGTAATACGGACGTGGCGAGAGGGGGGCGTGATGAGATGTTTCTCGTGCCGCGTTGGTTTTGCTTTGGCCGAAGGTGAC
Source organism: Rhynochetos jubatus (assembly GCA_027574665.1). NCBI lineage: Eukaryota > Metazoa > Chordata > Aves > Eurypygiformes > Rhynochetidae > Rhynochetos > Rhynochetos jubatus. The sequence continues at coordinate 2,491,795 of CM050678.1, read as the reverse complement.
CGTTTGCGGCGGTGCTGGTGTAGTGCCCCTGCTCCCACCTGGGTCACCCCCACCGATCTCATAAGGGGGAAACGGTTTCATTGTTTAGGCGTAAATAGAACAGAAGCCCTGAACCCCTTTGAGGGGTGAAACCTCCGGATTAAGCTTCTCTGGGCACCGTAAAACAGCCCCTTCTAACCTGCCCACGCTCTGCGCTTCGCTGGCCCAGGAGCTGGCTCTGTGCTGGGGCTGCCCACCCCCACCCCCCGCCTAAATCAGTGTCAGAGATGCAGAATAAGTGGGAAAACCCCCCTGGACACCGTCACCGTGGGGTGTACAGACCCTTGCAATCGCTGCGCGGAGCGTGGTTGGATTTCCCTGCGTAGGGAGGGGAGGGAGCGCTCTACAAGCCGCAACAGAAACGCCAAGTCCTTCCCCGGTTCCTTCAGTGTCCCAACCTGCACGTGTCCGTCTGGGCTCCGTCTAACCTCCTTTTCCGGGCTCATTGCTCCCCATGACTACCCGCTCTCCCTAGCTCTACGCAAACGCTTCCCAGCTCGCTGTCGGAGGCGCCGTGCTGGCCGTCAGCCGTTCCCCGTGGGGCAGCGCTGACGGCTTGGGGCAAATCCTTGTTCTCCTGCACCGCGTTGCTCCGGCTCTGTGGAACAGGACCGGCTCTGCAGGCAGATTTTTACCTGCCTGCTGCTTTGTCGCGGCGTAACGGAGCCCCGTGCCCCGCAGCCCAACTTACGTTGGCTGCGCCGGGTCGGGATATGCCCCTAGGGACGACGAAGATGGTTTATTGTCCCGCGTGGCTGCCGAAGGTGCTGCTGAGCCCCACGGGGCAGGGTTCCTGTGGTGCTGCGGCAGTCGAGACGGTTGTTGGCCGTGGACTCTGCCCTTCCCGTGGCGGGATACGCCCGCGGCTAAACCGCAGGGCGGAGTAAACGTCGCTTGGTGGGGACCCTTTGCGGTATTTCGTAAGAGGGCTGTCACGTGTGGGGCGAGCACTCGGGGGGAGCTGAGCTCCTGCATCCCCAAGGAGCTCGGAGCGCGTCGGTCCGAGCGCCGTTGGCCCGTTGCCCCACGTTGGTCCGAGCGCCGTTGGCCCGTCGCCACCCAGATCGCACGGAATTTCATTGTTCTTTATCGTTTCCCGTGGAAACGCTGAATCCATCAGCGCCAAGGGGCAGAGGGACACGGACGCTGCGTTCTGCCGTGGCCAGGCAGGTCCTGGACCGCCAGGAACTGATGGCAGAGGAGAGCTGGCCGGGAGGCAGGGAAGCCGCTCGTGCGGCCGAAGCACGGATAACACCTTCCCAACCGGGGTGAGCGTGGCGCAGACCTGCCATGGCGTAGTAGGACTGGTTGCACCCAGATTGACCACGTCTGCATCTTTGGGGCATAGCGGGATGGACTATTGAAGGCTAAAACTGTGCGCCGGCTCTGGGGGATGATGTGTGAGAGCGGCGGGAAGCAGTTAAGCAGGGAAAGCCGAGGCGGTTATCGGGAAGGTTGTGTAGGGGCGAGAGCTCATCCCTCTCAAACTATAGCGGAAAGATGCCAGGGAGCGTTGGTGCTGGCCAAGGGGGGTATGTGCTGTTTCTACCCATCCCCCCGCACGAGAAAGCTGGTGGTTTCCCCTTTTTGCCCTGCACGTCTGCGGAAGGATGTGACCATCTGACCCCTTCGCCCCAAAAAGCCAGCGCGTAGTAGCTGCAAATCCACTGCGCGGGGAGGTGTAGGATAACGCACCGGGCGTTGGCGGCAGACCACGGACGTGGCATTTAAAGAATGCCAGTAGAGCCTGGCGTGACAGGAGAGGGAATTCCTGGTCATCCCACTGAGCGTGGCCAGCACTGAGCGTGGCCAGCGTCTCCCCATGGATCAGGCCTCGCTGTGCCGGCCACGACTTCTCCAGTAACTGATCCAGAGGAAGAAACTGGGGTCTGTCTCACGAGAGCCCCCCTGCAGTTCTGCTCTGAGGAGACCCCCCCTGCAGTGCTGCTCCAGCTCTGGGCCCCCAACAGCAGGAGGACACGGAGCTGTTGGAGCGAGGCCAGAGGAGGCCACGGGGATGCTCCGAGGGCTGGAGCCCCTCTGCCATGGGGCCAGGCTGGGGGAGTTGGGGGGTTCAGCCTGGAGAAGGGAAGCTCTGGGGAGACCTTAGAGCCCCTTCCAGTGCCTGGGGGGGCTACAAGGAAGCAGGGGTGCTTTTTCCAAGGGCAGGGAGTGACAGGACAAGGGGCAACAGGGTTAAACGGGAAGAGGGAGATTGAGATGGGCCATCAGGAAGGAATTCTTCCCGCAGAGGGTGGGGGGCACTGGGACAGGCTGCCCAGAGAAGCTGTGGGTGCCCCATCCCTGGGAGTGTCCAAGGCCAGGCTGGATGAGGCTGGGAGCACCCTGGGCTATGGAAGGTGTCCCTGCCCATGGCAGGGGGTGGGACTGGGGGGGCTTTAAGGTCCCTCCCACCCAAACCGTTCCGTGATTCTGTGGAATTGCTGAATGGTGCCCATGCTACGCAGGCAATTTTCTCCATCTCTATTCAATGGGAAGCGCTACCGCCGTGTGGATTCCTGCCAGCTCCTCTGAACTTTAAAACAAGTTTGAGGAGGGAAAAAAAAAAAAGCCCCATGGTATTGCATTATTCATGGATGAAAACAATCCCTTACAAGTGCTCCCCGGGGGTTTATCCTACCTCCGAGCCCTCTTACATCCCTGGCAATTTATCGCTATCACGAGAGCGCTAAGGGGACAGATTCTCGTGTTGCTCTAAATCAAGGGCAGAGATGGATTGTTTGGCTCCGTGCTGTGATTATTCCCTTTCCACACAACGTACCTTCGGCAAAAAAAAAAAAGGGACCAAAACTTCGACTGAGGCTGGATTTAATTCAGCAAACGGTCTTGGCCGAAGAGGGGGGAATACTTGCAAATGTCAAAACGTTCCAATCTGACAATTAAAAATAGGCATTTTGGGAACGCTCCAGTGTTTCGGGCAGCGATTTGGGAGCGCTCTGTCTGAAAGCAGATGTCCCCCTTGGAAGTAGCCCTGAAGCAGAGCCGGGGACGCTGAAGGGAGCACAGGACCTGAGCGTGGCGTTCAGCCCCGGCGGGGCCTTTCCAGAGCTCCCCGCGGGTCTGTCCCGTCCCTGAAAACCCGAAAGCTGCCCGTTTCGTTTCGGCCTGAAGTTGCAGCGTGAATCCCCCTGTTCCGTACAGCCATGGGGTTGTGCTTAAGGAGGATGGGATTTCTCCCCTGGCGTGGACGTGAAGCGGGATGTACGTGGGGAGGTGTCTTGTGCCCGGTGTCACTTCGCTGGCTGCTTCGGGGACGTGGAAAAGCTTATTTCTGGTTTTTAAAGGCAGAACCGGCCCCCCGAGCCGATGCCCATGCAGTCCTGTCCTGCCAAACCCTGCCCCACAGCCGCTGGCTGGTGGTCAGCGGGGCCCTGCGAGGAGCCGGAGGAGCGTAGCGGGGATGCGGTGGGCTGAGGCGCAGGGAGTGGGTGCTCCTGGTTGGGCTCCCAGGCAGAGGGAGGGTCCCCAGGTCAACACGCTGCCGCTCACTCGCTACGGCTGCTCATGGGCCACCGTTGCCACTGCTCCGTGCCTCAGTTTCCCTGCCTGTACAGAAGGAGATGGGTTCTGGCCCCTCGCAGAGGTGAGCATCCTTGGCCCCCGGTGCTGCGGGGTGGGAGAAGCCTGGGGATGCCAGGAGATGGCACCATCCTCTCAGCTGGGGCTGCCCAGCTCCAGGAGAGCCCCAGCTCGGGATGCCCAGCTCAGGGTGGCCACAAGAAGGGCTGGCACAGCCCGGGCCCAGCATTGCTGCTGTAGGTCTTGGCCACCAAAACCTCCGACACCCCCCAACACCTCTTCCTCCCCACTGACCTGCACCCAGCCCTGTGCTGGACCTCCCCGGGCCTTGCTGGGTGACCCGGAGCGAGCCGGCTGGCCTCGGCCGTCGTGTCAGGATGCCGTTTGGTTCCCTTTGGAACAGAACGGGAATTCCAAGGCACTGGGAAGCGGTGTTTTGCCTTCTGCCACCCGCCACAGCCGAGGGGGAGCCCGCCAGGTCTCCTTTTATCATTTAATTTCTGGTGCTGGGTGCTTAAAGGTCTTTTGGGGAACAAAGGGGAGAGGAAAGGGAGAATTGGGGGGGCTGGAGTGGATGTTGGGTGACCAACCCGGCCTGGATCACCCAGCGAGGGAGGGCGGTGGGTGCTCTTTGCTCCTCCCCATCCGTCTCTCACCGTCCTGGCACTTCAGCGTCCCCTCCACGTTGGCATCGCCCGAAAGACCCGGGTACCGGGGGAGCTCGGGGGGGCGGACGCCCCGTTTCAAGAGCGCTCGGGCTTTACTGCGCTGGGGTGCGGCGTGCGTCATCTAAACGTACCTCGCCGAAGCACGGCTTTGGCGTCTTACCCGGGATAATCTGTATTTTCAGTGGGAGACGGGGGGTGGGGGGTGCATTGAGGGTGCAACGGGGGCCTGTGGGGCGGAGGGCAAACCTTCAGAAATCACCGCGGGGGGGGGGGGGTTCCTCCTATTTTGTTGTTTTTCCTTGAAGCTTTGCCTGCACGCGGCGAAGGAGCTGGTCCCGGGGGCGGCCAGCCGCGCTGGGACGTCTCCCCAGCCTCCCTGGGACGTCTCCCCAGCCTCCCCAGCCGGCCCTGCGGAGGGATTTTTCCCTCCGGAGGGATTTTTTCCTCCGGGCTCCTCGCTGGCGCGGGCTGGCAGCCGGCCGAGGAGTTCACCCGGCTGTTCAAAGGCTTTTCTTGTTCTGCGCCCGGGCTCCTGGAGAGCCCCGAAGAAGGGCTCCTTTCACGGGAGCCTTTCCTAGACAGAAATTGTCATTTTTTCAAACACAGCTTCCCTTCTCTTGGCCCGGAGCCTTTCGCCTCCCCGCGCCCTGACGTCAGGCCGCCTTTGTGATGCCCAGGGCGGCATTTTGTGCTCCCGTTTCTTTTCAGAGGTTCTAAATGAGGGCCGGGCCGGGCAGGCGGCGAGGGGCAGCCGGGGCGGCCGGCGGGTACTTCCAAAAGAGCCCGTTGAGTTGGCACCTTCACCCGAGCGGGGCCGTCAGCCCCGGGTGAGCATCAGAGGGCCCCGCAGGGTGCGGCCAACTGTGTTATCCAGTTTCTCGATGTGATGGGAGAAGAAAAGGATTCGGGGTTTTTTAATTTTGGTTCTGGGCTGTAACACTGCCCGGGCTTTCGGGGCTGCGTGGCGAGGAGGTTCTGCAGTGTGGTCATGCAAACCGCAGCTGGAGGGACCACGGCTCGGTGTCCCAGGAGAGCCCCAGGCGCGCTCGGCTCCCGTGCGTCCCCCAGGGGGCTGAAGGGCTCCCGGCACCTTTTCCGTGACGGGGAAACAACGACAAGGAGCCCTCGCGACCCTCGCAGGGGTTGTCCGGAGGGGAACCTGGAGCCGGCGTCGCAAAGGGCGTTTTCCCGGGGAAGCTCTTGTGAAACAGGGCAGGACGGCACGGATGCCGTCACCCGGCCGAGGCGCGACGTCACGGCTCAGGAAACCGTTGCAACACAACCCCAAAATAGAAACCATCCCCAGAAAAGCTAACTCCCTTCTCCCTGCCCGAATTCCCCATCTTGCATCAGCGGCGGTGCATCATCCTCCGCTCCCGGCTCTGTCATGAGGCACACGGAGGGCAGAGCCCGGCTCTCGGCACGCCGCCGCGGCCGTTGTCGGTGGCTCTCAACTTTGCCCGCGCTGCTCCTTGCACTCGAAATTTTCCAGGCTTGGCGCGAGCCCAGCGCCAAAGTTTGTTTTGCAACCGAGCAGAATCGGCTCAGTGTTGTCAAGCTCGACGCCCGCGTGAGCAAAGTACGGGGCTCCCCCGGCTCTTCCCGCGGCAGCGTTGGTGTTTCACCGGGCTTCCCGCTGCTGCCTCGGCACGCAGCCGTGGGCAGGTCTGCGTCCCCTGGCCAGGTCCCCTCCGCTCCCGACCCCCACGGGGGTTACACCTACAATGGGTCTCGGAGGTGCCTCCGTAAGGCTCCTCGTCCCATCCCCACGCTGCCATGGAGGGGACCCTCGGGGTGTCACTTCCTGCTCGAGTCTCCCTGGCACAGCCTTGTCGTGGCCCCCAAACCCCATCCCATCACTGCCCGAGGCGGGGGGCACAGCAAACCTTCCCCTGGCCGGCAGACGGGACGGCTCGGCGGAGGACGGGTGCCGTCAGCTCTCGTCCTGCCTGTCTGCGGGAGGTTTATCGCAGCCCCTTCCCTGCTCTTTTCCGAGCCAAATTCCGAGGGTTTGGGTGCTTCACAGCCGAGCGTGGACCCCGGGGAGCAAAGGCCCAAGTTCCTTGGGCTCCAGGGCAAAGCCAAGCCTTCCGCTCCCGGGGTTTGTCACGTTTGGGAAACGCAGGTGTGAGGTGCTGCGAGATCTCGGAGCGCTTGGGAGCATCTCATCCCTCCAGGGTCCCCCTCTCCTTCCCGGAGGAGTTATGGCAGCAGAGAACGCCTGGACCTGTTATACCTGTGTGTGATTTCCCTGGGCAGGTACAAATTCCTGCCGTTCCTGCCGGGCTGAGTCACGCGTGTCTCCTCCGGGCTCCCGCACCGTCCCCGGAGCTCCCAGCCTCTGCAATCCTTCGCCTCCATCTCCGCTTCCGAAGGTGGCGAGTGAATCATTCCCGTGGGAGGTGGGGTCGCCTATCGCGCTGGGGAGTCTCAACCCCGGGGGAAGAGGTGTTTGCTTTCCCACGTTCCCAAGGAAAGACGTGTTTTCTTTGCACGCTCCGGTGCAGCCGAGCGGCCGTGGGGGCTCGGGCTGTGCCAATGCGATCCCAACTCTCCCATCTCCAGGATCTCCAGCTGTGCTGATGTTATCCCAAACCTCCCAGCTCCGGGATCTTTGGTTGTGCCAATGCTATCCCAAACCTCCCAGCCCTGGGGTCTCCAGCTGTGCCAGTGCTATCCCAACCCTCCCAGCACCAGAGGCTCCAGCTGTGCCAGTCCTATCCCAAACCTCCAAGCACCAGGGTCTCTGGCTGTGCCAATGTTATCCCAGCTCTCCCAGCTCCGGGATCTCCGGTTGTGCCAATGCTACCCCAAACCTCCCAGCACTGGGGTCTCTGGCTGTGCCAATGCTACCCCAAACCTCGCAACACCGGGGTCTACGGCTGTGCCAGTGCGATCCCAACCCTCCCCGCTCCGGGGGCTCTGTGCCGGTGCGATCCCAACCCTCCCAGCTCTGGGGGGCTCTGTGCCAATGCAATCCCAACCCTCCCAGCTCTGGGGGGCTCTGTGCCAATGCAATCCCAACCCTCCCCGCTCCGGGGGCTCTGTGCCGATGCAATCCCAACCCTCCCAGCTCCGGGGGCTCTGTGCCGGTGCGATCCCAACCCTCCCAGCTCTGGGGGGCTCTGTGCCAATGCAATCCCAACCCTCCCCGCTCCGGGGGCTCTGTGCCGATGCAATCCCAACCCTCCCAGCTCCGGGGGCTCTGTGCCAGTGCGATCCCAACCCTCCCAGCTCCGGGGGCTCTGTGCCAGTGTGATCCCAACCCTCCCAGCTCTGGGGGGCTCTGTGCCGATGCAATCCCAACCCTCCCCTCTCCCAGGAGCTGACTGGGTGGCACAGCCAGCCGTCGGTGGATGCCCGGGAGGTCGCTGCGTGGGGACACGGGGCTGCGGGCGCTGAGTCAGCGTTCCCGGGGTGGCGTTGGACGGGTGCGGGGCGGCGAGCCTGCCAGGCCGGCACAATGCAAATGATAGATAAACAAGCGGAACAAGGACAAATAGACGGAGCTGGGGCATGTGCCATGCATTGTGACCTGCCGCTGCGCCTTTTGTGACGGCCGGATTAATGGCCCGGGGACTGAGGGCCTCTGTTCCGCTGCCGGCTGCTTTCCGTCCGGACTTGGGTGCGTTTTCCCAGCCGGACACCGGGGTCCCTTCGCCCCGCTCCAATTGCCCGGGGAGAAAGGAAGGGCGTGGGGAGCCTTCCCGAGCCTGGATGCCTCGGCTGGATGTCTCGGATATCCTGCCTGATGGGTCCCGCCGGCGTTGCAAGGGTATCCCGAGCCTCCCGACCCCCTCCCGCTGTGTCCCGCAGTCGTTTGGAAGGGGGCTGTGCCCTCCCCCAAAGCCACCCCAACACCCTCCTGCCCTTCCCAGCTCCGTGCGTGTCCCCCCCCAGCTGCTGCTGGCGTGGGATCCCGCTGCAAAGCCCTCGGGGGGACCCCGCGGAGGTGGAAAACCAGAGCGTGGCCTCGGGATTTTTAAGGGCACGGCCAGACGTGCAGCCGCTCCAGTGCTCGCCGCCTCGCTGGCCGCCGCAGCTGAATGGCCCTTGTGTCCGGCGGCCCTTCGCGGCACCAACCACCGCGGCTTCTGGCGACCGCGGCGGGTTACGGAGAGCGCGGCAAGCCCGCGGCAGCCAAAACACCTGGCAGAGGGACCTGCCAGCCGCCTCCTCCACCGGCTCCGGCCGCGGGGCGTCGGGCCCTTTTTGCCCTCTCCAGCGCTCCCGTGGACAACCTGCTCGCTCCGACCCACTCCGGGCCACGCTTATCCCTCCTCCGCCACTGCTGGATCAGGATAGATGTCGGTGTGTAATACAATCTCGCGCTTAGCGGGTCCACTATTGACACTGGGCCGAGAGGTGCCAGCCTGGAACCGGCTGCCACCAACAAAGCCCTTTTTAGTGGCCGGGCTTGAGCCGGGGAGCCCGTCGGTCAAAAATCCTTTATTTATAGAGGTTTTCTGCGAAGAAGGGCCATAAACAGAAAAAGGGGGAGCTAAAGAAAATGTCTGGGAAGGAACAAAACCCCAAGAAGTTATTTAGGAAAAGAAAAAAAAAAAAAAAACAAAAACGCCTGGAATAAAATGTACATTCACCGGGGAAAATCCCGGCTATGAAAGAGCCTTTTAAACCGGCAGAAAAACAGAACCGGTGGCTGCAAGATAAAGCCAGGGGGGAAAAAACGACCCACGAGGCTCCACTAAGGCCCCATTTTTAAGGAGCGGGTGGATGACGGACCCGAGGAGGCGTCGGAGGCGCGTGCCCTCCGGCAGCATCCCCGGGATGCTCGGGGTCGGGATGCGGGTCGGGGGAGCCCCAGGGGTGCTGCACGGGTCGGAGCATCCCGGGGCCGGGACGCGTGGGCTCCGGGGGGGCAGCAAGCCCGGGATGGCAGCAATCGGTGCCTGACCCTGGGCATCCCATTTCATTTATCCTGAGCCCGCATATTGAGAAAATAACTTGGGGGGGGTTGGGGGGAGGGGAGGACTGACCCCCCCCCCCGGGCTGCCGCAGCCTGATTGATTTCCGCGTTCAACAGAGAAGCCAAAAAACATCCCGGCGGCTACAATTTGGGTTTGTGTGAGGCACCGGGGAAGGGGCGGGGAGGGCGAAAGGCGATGTTTTCCCTTTGCCTGATTTTCACGGTCACAATCCAAAATAAACAGGGAGCCGGAGGCTTTTATGCCGGACACCAGCACACAGCCCCCTTGTTACACGCCGCTTCGGGGCAGCATAGAAACGAGGAGGGGGTGGGGGGGTATTTTTTATTATTTTTTCCCTTTTTTTTTTCACTGCCACGTCAGAATATTGTAGGGGAGATTAAAGGGATCTCTGTCGCGGGGAGGGACGAGCAGGTAGAGCCCCGGGCGGGAGGGTGAGTGTCCTCCTCGTGCTGCTGGGGCGCGGAGGGCGGTTTGCAGTGGGGGATCGCCGAAAACGGCTGCTGAGGCCGTGTTCTGCCAGGTTTGGGGGTGGTTTTCATGGAATCATGGAATCCCAGCACGGTTTGGGTGGGAAGGGACTCTAAAGCCCCCCCAGCCCCACCCCCTGCCATGAGCAGGGACACCCTCCACTAGCCCAGGTTGCTCCCAGCCTCATCCAGCCTGGCCTTGGACACTCCCAGGGATGGGGCACCCACAGCTTCTCCGTGTTCCCCCACCCCAGCCCCTGAGAGCGGAGGGGTCCACACGGCCGCCCTCCAGCCCCGAGAGCTGCCGCGGGCGCGGACACGGGGCGATGCAGCGTCAGAAATAAACGGATACCGAGCGCGTCCTCCCCGCTGGGTGAGAGGCGAAGGGGTTCGTACCCCTACACTGACGAGGGGTTTGCCCCAAATGGATCATTTCGCCAGAGCAGGGTCCGTTTGCCACCCGGCTCTGCCCCACAGGATCTGCCCCTGCTTTCCCTTAACGTGAGCCGGGGGGGAATAACCCCTTCAGCCTCCAACCACGGAATAAGCCACTGGCCAAGAGCGACTGGAAACGAGGGAAAAACCCAAAGGCAAAGCGCCGCAGAGGCTCCCGGCATCGTGCACCTTTGCCAGCACCGGGGCGAAACAATCCAAGGATTGTTTGTGTGGTTTTATAACAGCAGGAAAAGCACGGATCCCTCCGGCTGGAGCGGCGGCCGGCGCAGCGATGCTCCTCCAAAGCAGCATCCAGCTGGCGGGGGCTGGGGGGCCAGTGGGTGCTGGGGGCTACTGATGGCTGCCGGGGCTACCGGTGGGTGCTGGGGGCTACCGATGGATGCTGGGGCTACTGGTGGATGCCGGGGCTACCGGTGGGTGCTGGGGGCTACCAATGGATGCTGGGGCTACCAGTGGGTGCCGGGGCTGCCATTGGGTGCTGGAGCTACTGGTGGATGCCAGGGCTACCGGTGTGAGCCAGGGCTGCCGGTGGGTGCTGGGGGCTACTGATGGGTGCCGGGGCTACCAGTGTGTGCCGGGGCTACCGGTGTGAGCGAGGGCTGCCGGTGGGTGCCGGGGCTACCGGTGGGTGCCAGGGCTGCCGGTGGGTGCCGGGGCTGCCAGTGTGTGCCGGGGCTACTGGTGGATGCCGGGGCTACTGGTGGATGCTGGGGCTGCCGGTGTGTGCCGGGGCTGCCAGTGGGTGCCAGGGCTGCCAGTGGGTGCCAGGGCTGCCATTGGGTGCCGAGGCAACTGGTGGATGCCAGGGCTGCTGGTGGGTGCTGGACCTGCTGGTGGGTACCAGAGCTGCCGGTGGGTGCCGGGGCTACCTGTGGGTGCTGGGGCTACCAGTGTAGTCGCCCCAAAACCTGCAGGTGCCCAGCAGCGACCTCAGCCAGGTCACTGCACCCCTCTTCAAGCTTCTTACTGGGTTTTCTGTCATCAAACAGGGTGTGTTCCCTGGTGGGATTGTTCCTGCTATTCCAGGGAGACCGGTTACGAATAAAATACAACAACAACAAGTCAATAAAGCGATTTATTTTAATTTTTAACCACAACAGTCTCTCCCCGTTTACCCCCTTGGGTCATACGGCCCCAAACCCAGGGGGTTTTGCCCCATTATAGCATCGCTCTTCGCTTTCCGCCCGTCAGCACGACTCGCCCATGACTTCATGGCCGGCTTTCTAGGGACTCGAGAGCATCCCCAGATCCCTTCGGGCTCACTGCTCTGCCCCGCTCCCGCCCGCGGCGCGCTCCTCCCCGCCGGCCCCGCCACCATTCCACAATCCCACAATCGCTTCCACCGGGTGATTCACGCCGGGAGTGGGAGTGGGAGGACGATTGCACAGGAGGAAGCTTCTATTTACAAATAAATATCCCGGTTATCAACCCCCCGGGGAAGGGGGGGGGCGAAGGGAACAGCACAACTGTGCCTGCTCGGGGTTGTTTTCCCTTTGGTTGGCTGGAAAGGGAATCGGGGGGTTGGGGGACCGTCACCGCAGCCACCCCGGGGCTCGGCGGGCAGTGGGGTTGGCTCTTCCCCAGGGTCCCCGCGGGACAAGGGTTGGGGTGCTGGGGCTGAGCCCCGAAGGGCGGGAGCACCGCGGGGTCGGGTACTCGCTCACGGATGGGGTTTTGGGTGCTGGGGATTTGGGGATCGTTGGGAACAGCCGGCTCCCGGCCCCTTCAAAGAGCTGCTTTCAAGTGCTGGGCGAGATGGTATCACCTGGGAACGCCGGGATCGCTCGGCTCCGCGCAAACCGCAGGGCTGGGCGCAGCTCCCCTGGGGACGCTGGCACGGCCAGGGGGGTCCCTGCAGTGAGGGGTGGGGGCGATGGGCTCCTCTGCCCAACCCCGGCGCCCTCGGACCCCGCTCGCCTCTCGCCTGCCAGGCCAAGCTCCCACCCAGGCGGCTTCTATGGCTTCAACGTGGCTGTCCCAGGGCAACCATCCTCCGAAGGCCACTGGCCACGCGCTCGCCACCAGCCACGTCGTGGCCGCGACTGGTTTTTGGTCCCCACGGCTCCGTCAGGACGCGCTGCCCACCCCCAGCCCCATGCAACAGCCCCCCCCCCACCACACGAAGGGAGCCTGGGCTGGGCCCCGTGGGTTTGGGGATGAGGAAGGCTGGGATCAGCGGGGCGGGAGCCGGGGATGAGGGAACGCGCGGTGAGGGAATCGGGGAGCCCGGTGACACGCGGACACGCGGGGAGGGGGCGTGGGGGGATGCTCCTCCCGGCTCCCATCTCCCACGGACGGACCCGCAGCACGGGTGGGCTCGGGCGGGCCGGGGGTGGGCTGGCAGCTGCGGGGGGGGTCCCAGCGGGAGCCGTGACTCACCCCACGGGTGTCACCCCACGGGTGTCACCCACCCCACGGGTGTCACCCCCTCCCCCAGCGCACCCGGCAGCAACCCCCACTCGCGCTGATGACACAGGGTGACCCCCGCCTCCCCCCCGCAAGGGTCTGGGAGGGGGACACACGGCCCGGGTGGGACTGCCCGGGGATGGGGGGGCGGCCCGGGGTAGCGGGGGGGGGCGGTGCTGGCTCCGCCCCGGGGCCGCAGTGGCTGGCGGCGAGTCCGCGCCCATTTCCGCCGGCGCGGAGCCCGGCCCCTCGCCCCGCCGCGCCGGGCCCCGCCACCGCCGCTCCCTCCCGGCTCCCGGCCCCACCGCCAGCATGCCGGGCGGGGCGGCGGCCGCGCTGGCCATCGGTAGGTGCCGCGGGGTGGGGGTGGGGGGCAGGGACCCCCCCGATACCCTCCCGGGGTCCCCAGTCCCGACTGCAGCCCGGGGCATCCCGGGGTGGGGGTGGGGGGTGCGGCGGGGGGCTCCCCAGGTGGCGGGGGGCTCCCCAACCTCATCAGCCGGGACGGAGCCCCCTCCCCACCGAGCGGCCAGCCCCCCCCCATCCCTCAAGGGGTTTATTTTGACGGGCAGCGCATTCTGCACGGGGAGGGGGGTCCGGTGGACGGCGGCGGCGGGGGGGGTGTCGGGTTGCGGCTCGGTCGCCCCTTGCTCCTTAAATCCTACAAAGCGCTTGGCTCCGGCCCCTCCCGGAGTTATTTGCTCCTCGGCTGTGGGAACGCGCCTTCGCCGGGAGCGTGAGCGCGGCCCCGGCGGGAGGGCGAACCCCCGGGTACCGCCGGCTTGGTCCAGGGGAGAGCCCATTAGCCACAGCGATGGCTGGGTCTGCAATTAAAAGGAGACGTTAATTGCGTCCTCCTTTTGCTGGGGAAAGGGCTGAGGTGGTGACGAACGGGGAGCGGGACGCGGGCGATGCTTCGTGCGGGACGGGCCGGATCCGGACGCGCTCCCCAGCCTGGAGGTTTGGTGGCTGCGGAGGTGGGAGAGCGCAGACCCCGGGGCTCGCCGGGACCGGGGAAGGTGACCTGGGGCTGGCGCCGGGGCAGAGCTTGGGTGGCTTTACCGGCTGTCCCGGAGGAGGGTTGTGCGCTCCCTGCCCGTGGCACCCGCGGCACCGGGGCTCCGCCGTCCCGAGCCCGGCGGGAGGGAGGCTCCGTGCGGCGCTTGGGTCAGGAAAGTCGCCGGTGTCGGCCCCCTCCAGCCCTCCTCGCTCTGACACGGCCACGCCGAGGTGCCTCCTCGCTCCGCTCCTCCGGCACGTCTCCTCTGCCGAGCATCCCTTGGGCAGGCAGCCGCCGCGGGGTGGGTTCTTCCAGCAGCCGCATTCCTCCTCCGCTCGTCCGGAGGCTTCCGCCAGCTCGGTTTGGGGACGCCCGTGTCCCCCCTGCTCGTGTGGCTTTGGCCCCCTACATCCCCCGTGGTCGCCCGTCTCGGGCGCTGTGCCGTGGGTTTCCCACCCGGCCGGGCGCCCCGCTCTCCCCGATCCCCCGGCTGGGGCGATGGCTGCTCCCGGCCTCCAGCCTGGGTTGGGTCCAAGGCTCCGCGGTGCCCGGACGCTTCGTCGGGAATTATAAACCTCCTGGAAGCAGCAAATTGGAGCACCCGCTTTAAAATCCCGAGGGAAAGAGGAGGCTCCTCCAGCCCCATGGCCGTGCACCTGACGGCTGCCGAGGCCCGCGCGGCGAAGCCGAGGGGAAAATCTGTGCCAAGAGGATTAGGAGGGAAAACTCGGGGCAGGGAAAAACCCCGGCGACAAGCGTGAGCTGCTCGTGAAGAGCATTAGGGGCGAGAGGGGGCCAAGCGCTTCGCCGGCGGTGCGGGAGAAGCGGAGGCCGGTAATTAACGTCGCGCTGGGGCCGGAGTCGTTAAGTGCGTGTTTGTCCATCGGCCGAGGCCTGGGGGCCCATCGCTTGGGTGTCCCCCGCCGGGAGGGCGCGTTCAGGGGGGGCTTTGCTGGCCGGAGGGGTGATGGCAAGGAGACCGTCCCAAAGCAGGTGGGGGCAGGGGATGGGTGGGATGAGGATGAGGATGGGGTTGGGGGCAGCAGCCTGGCCGGCCAAGCGCCGACCTTGAAATACAGCCGGAAACGTCGACGCAGGATTTGTTCGTTCAGGTTTGGGGAGAGAAGAGGCGAGAACGGGGCTGGGGTGCGATTGCCAAGAATCAAGCGAGGGCGGCCGCTGCTCCAGGCTGCCTGCAGCCCCGCCTCGGGGGTCCCGGTTTGGCTGGGCAAGACACGGATGCTCCGTGTCTGTAAGGTGTTGGACTCCGCCAGGGCTGCCCGGCGGCCCCGTGCCGGATCCCATGGTCTCCGAGGGGAGATCGGAGCCCTCGACCGGCGTCACGGGTGGAAAGCTGCGAACGAGGGGAGGTGGAGCGGTGACAAGGTGATCGCACGGGGCGAGCCGGGTGGATTCCTTGGCCGGGCTCCTCCGGCCAAAGCGGTTTTGCCGAGCGGGATGTTACACCTGTCAGCAGGGAAGAGGCACCGCCACAGCCAAGCAGGGTCCCGGCAGGAGCACGGACAAGCTGGAATGCCGGAGGGGGTGATACGGCCACCCCGTGACGCAGGGATGAGCTGTTTCCCAAATACCGCGTCATTCCCTCGGCGCGTGGAGGTGCAGGTATCGGCACGGGCGGGAGCGGGGAAGGAGGCCAAAGCATCTTCCAGCAACGAGCTGCTGGCGGCAGCGAAAAACGAAGGTGGGAAGGGATGGGATGCTCGAAATTAAAGTTTCCGCTGGAAGAAAATCCCCGGGAACTGCTGGGTCTGCGGTGGTGCCGGGAGAGGTGCAGTGAGGACCGCCGGGAGAAGCCGAAGTGAGGGGTCCGCTGCGATAGCGGAAGCCGGTGGTCGCTGCCGGGGGGTCGCTGGATGCGGACCCCGGGGCCTGGCGCGCGGTTTGGGCTTGCCCGTCGCCTTTCGGCATGATTAACCCGAGGAAGGAATTGGGTCAAAGCCAGCGAAGGGGCTGCTGGGGAAAGCCTCTTAGCTTGGGGGGGGTCCCTGATCCACTCTGCCCCCCCCAAAGGGATGTCTTGGGGGGTGTTCCTGAGCCTGCCCGGACCTGAAGCCCCCCGTGCTGGGGTTACACGGGGTGGGCTCTGCCCACACAGGACCTGCCGCGCGCGGGCGGTTTGCACCGCGGGGGAGCGCCGGGGGGGTCCCCGGGGAGCAGCAGTGGCACTTGCGCGTCAGGGGGTTGGTGGGCCAGTCGCAGGGCCCGAGCTTGCGTCGAGGCTGGATGCGGTCCCGCCGTATGGGTACGGGGCAGGATCACCGGGTGGCGCGGGTTGTGCTGCCCGGTGCCGCCGGGCTTTCCTATCCCTTTGGAAACCGGTGATGTCTGTGCCCCTCCAACCTCGCTGGAGGGCAGGTATGGGCCTGGAAACACCGGCGTGCGTGGGACGGCAAGGGGGTGGCAGCCGTGCCGGAGCAGAGCCGGCAGTGTGGCTGCATCCGGAGAACAGGCTGGCCTGGGGCTCCATCCCGGCCTCCCAACGCCCCAGCAACCGCCGCTGCATCCTCCTTCTAAAAACCCTTCCAAACCTCGTGATCCTGTCTAACCCCCCCGTCTCTCCGGCCTCTCCGCAGGTTTGCTCCTCGCCGCGTGCCACGCGCTGGAGAACACCACGGCAGCCCAGAGCGGTGAGTTTGCCGACGGGGCAGAACCGGTGCGATCCCGGGGCGGCCGCGTTGCCAACCTGCCCGGGAACAGGCAGCAGAGCACAGGGCGCAGGTAGAGCGCCCTCGCACCCGGCGTGCACCGGCTCATCGGAGGGATGCTCTTGCATCCCGTCCTCTTCCCGGCATCCCCAGCTGGGATGCTGACCCCGTGGGTGCTTGATCCCTCCGGGAAAACCGGGAAGCAGGGCTCTGTGGTGGGTATTTCCCGTGCGTCTTGTTTTGGGGGGGCCGAACCCAGGCGCTCGGCTGCAGGGCGCGCGGGGAGGTCTGGCCTCGCTGACCGTGCTGCGGATGCCGCGGGGAAGCTGCCGGTGCCTGACGCCGGCTCGCGGCGGCACCGCGCCGGTCGCGCCGGATAAATCGCCTCATTCATAAAAGCGGCACAATGGGCTGCGACAGCCAAGAGCCCTTCGCTTCCCGCCATCCGGCGCGGCTCCGGAGCTTCGCCGACGGCCGGGATGTGCGGGCTGTGGGCAGGCAGGGATGGAAAAACCTCCTTTGGGCATCGGTTGGGAAGCCTTGAGGGAAACGGTGCTGTCGCGGCGCTGGGAAGCTTCGGAGCCAAGCCCCGCGGTGGGGTAGGTGCTGGCACCGCTGAGGATGCGCTCGCAGCCCCTTTCCCGACGGATGCGTGCCCAGCCCGGGGAGGGGGTCTGGAGGAAAGGGGCTGCCCCAAAGGCGGTGGGATGGGGTCCGGGCAGGCAGCAGCAGCAGCGTGGGGCTGCGGGGGGGTGAGGCGGCGGCAATGTGGCCGGCAGCTGCGAGCGCGCCGAGGTTTAATGCAAGCCAGGACACCCCGGGAGCCGGCGCTGGATCCGGGGATGCGGCAGCGGTGGCAAGGGGGGGGTGGGCAAAGGGGGACACGCTGCCCTGTGCAGCCCTGCTGGGGCTGTCGCCGCCGGGCTGGGGCGCTCGGAGCCCGGGCTGGGGCGGGACAGGTGGGTGCTGGCAGCAGGGATGTGCAGAGCTGTGTTTGGGGCTCAGCTTTGTGGCTTAAAACCCGCAAAAGGGTTGGTTTTCTGGGAATCTTGGGGCAGGAGGCATGGGTTTCACCTCCGGCACGCTGGCTCTCGGCAGCGGGACGGGCAGCGGGGGCGTTTCTCACCGCAGAGACCAAATCCCGGCTCCTGGCTCCCCGAGGATGCTGCCACCAGCTCCAACATCTCCAAACCTCCCACCAGTGCCTTTCTCCCCACCGCCGGAGCTGGGGACACGGCACAACCATTCCGGCACGTCCCCGGCTGAGCCGGCCTCGCTCCGAAGACCCGGAAGCATTCGGCAGACGTGGGTTTAATTACCCCGGCCTGCCATAAATTCACAGCAACAGGAACTTGAGGTGGCTTTGAAACGACAGCGATCGGATGTGCTTTATGCCCGGGCTAATCCGAAAGCAGGATATTTGTTTTCCGTCTCTGCTGCGGAGGATAATTTGAACCAGCGCGGGACGTAATGGGAAACAGCATCCCCGGCAAAGCCACCGGGCCAGGGCTGTGGCCGGCTCCGCCGCTGGTTAACTCTCTCCTCCTCCTCCGTTTTAAGCTTTAAGCTCTTTAGGAAATTCCTCTCGTGCCGGCAAGGCTTATTTCGGTGCCGGGTTAAGCGGGACCCATCCGGGCTCCATCGGGTGGTCCCGGCTGGGATGCGGCTGCTGGACCGCATCCCACCCGCTAACCCTAAAATAAATACGCCCAGCGACCGGCCGGCCGGCGGCGGTGCCCGAGCGGGGCTGCTCGTCCGGCAAATGCCGAGAAAACCCCCAAAAAGCCGTTTTCTCCTCGGTTTTGTTCCCAGCTCCAGGCTGCTCATCCGGCAAATGCCGAGAAAACCCCCAAAAAAGCCGTTTTCTCCTCGGTTTTGTTCCCAGCTCCAGGCTGCTCGTCCGGCAAACGCCGAGAAAACCCCCAAAAAGCCGTTTTCTCCTCGGTTTTGTTCCCAGCTCCAGGCTGCTCGTCCGGCAAACGCCGAGAAAACCCCCAAAAAGCCGTTTTCTCCTCGGTTTTGTTCCCAGCTCCAGGCTGCTCGTCCGGCAAACGCCGAGAAAACCCCAAAAAAGCCATTTTCTCCTCGGTTTTGTTCCCAGCTCCAGGCTGCTTGTCCGGCAAACGCCGAGAAAACCCCCAAAAAAGCCGTTTTCTCCTCGGTTTTGTTCCCAGCTCCAGGCCCGCCGGTGGCGGCGGCGGTGAGGTCCCACTTCAACGACTGTCCCGACTCCCACAGCCAGTTCTGCTTCCACGGCACCTGCCGGTTCCTGGTGCAGGAGGACAAGCCGGCCTGCGTGTAAGTGCCGCGGGGAAGCCGAACCCTGGCGACTCGGACCCCGGCGGGCTTGGCCGTCCCGCAGGGAATCCCCCTCCTCCCCACCAAGGGGGCCGAACGCGGCGCCGCCGCCGGGCGCTGACGCCGTTTGCCCGCTGCAGGTGCCACTCGGGGTACGTGGGGACGCGGTGCGAGCACGCCGACCTCCTGGCCGTGGTGGCCGCCAACCAGAAGAAGCAGACCATCACCGCCTTGGTGGCCGTGGCCGCGGTGGCCTCGGTGCTGCTCGTCGGCGTGTGCGTGCTCATACAGTAAGTACACGCGGTTGGGGCTGCCCGGGGGGGTCGGCGTAGCGTCTCGCCCGGCCGATTTGGGGCGGGATGCCTCCCGAGCCCCCCGCCCCACGCAGCCCCTGATTTGTCCCCTTCCCGCTCCCTTGCAGCTGCTGCCGGTCGCGGAAGCGGTGCCGGTGGTGCCGGGCACCCGGCGGCGGCGGCCAGGAGAAGCCGGGGGGGCTCCTCAAAGGCGGCACCTCCTGCTGCCACGCCGAGACGGGGAAGGGGACCGGGGGGCACCGCAGCGGGACGCCAACCGCCGGTATCCCCGGCGTGTAACCCCGGCCCCGCGGGGGTCTGACGCAGCCGGGGGGGGGTCGCACCCCCGACCCCCGCCCGGGACGCCCACGCCGGGGACCAGCGCAGCATCTCTCCTCTGGTTTTGGTCTTTTTTTTGTTTGTTTTGGTCTGTTTTCCCCTTTTTTTCCTCCTTATTCCCACCGCCACGCGGCGGGAGACGCGTGCCGGCAGCGGCAAAGCGCTGGCGGAGCCGGGCATCGTCCCGCCGCGGAGCAAACCCCCCCCACCCCGGCAACGCGCAACTGGAAAAGCTGGGGGGGGGGGGGGTTGGTTTTGGGTTTCTTTTTCCCTTTTCTCAGATGATTTTGGGGTTGGTTTTTGAAACCAGAACCCACCCTACAGGACGGGGCTTTATTTTTCTATGGACCGAAGCGCCGGCGATCCCTCTGCCACGGCAGTCGCACGGGCGGCGCCGATTTTGGGGACGGATAGGGGCTTTTTATTAATAAGAAAATGAACCTTAATCCTAGGGACCCTCCTCCTCCCAGGAACTCCTTAATCCCAGGAACCCTCCTCCTCGGGTGCTCTAACCTCCCGCTGCGGCCTTAATCCTTTCCCTCATCGTCGTCATAACCGACCCGAAGCGTTTCTGTTGGGGTTTTTTTTGGGGGGGTTTGGGGTTTTTTTGGAAAGCCACGGTTACTCTCGTCTCTTCTGTATATGTTGCACTGAAAGTTCGTATTTAATATTTTAATTTATTTCGTGTGGTTAAATTAATTCTGATTTCTGTGAGATGTCGTGATCCGCTCTTCGTTCCGCCCCTCCTTCCCGGATTGGAGTTATTTAAGTGAGATAAAAAACACTTTTTTCAGAAAATTTGACTCTTCCGGGCTTTGTTTTTTGCGGGGGGAGGAGGGAGGGTTCGCAGAGGAGATGCGGGGGCCCGTGGTGGGTTGTGGGGGGGAGCAGCCCCAGGGCACAGCACCGCTACCCCGGTGATGGGCTCAGCCCTGTTCCCCTGTAGTTCCAGCTTAAAATTGTGCAGGACTGATACCCCGGTGATGGGCTCAGCCCTGTTCCCCTGTAGTTCCAGCTTAAAATTGTGCAGGACTGATACCCCGGTGATGGGCTCAGCCCCATTTCCCCCTGTTTCCAACCCAAATGGAGCACCGATACCCCAGTGATGGGCTTAGCCCCATTTCCCTCTGTTTCCAGCTTAAAATTGTGCAGGACTGATACCCCGGTGATGGGCTCAGCCCCATTTCCACCCGTTTCCAACCCAAATGGTGAAGCATCGATACCCCGGTGATGGGCTCAGCCCCATTTTCCCATGTTTCCAGCCCAAATGGAGCACCGATACCCCAGTGATGGGCTCAGCCCCATTTCCCCCCGTTTCCAGCCCAAATGGAGCACCGATACCCCGGTGATGGGCTCAGCCCCATTTCCCCTCGTTTCCAGCCCAAATGGAGCACTGATACCCCGGTGATGGGCTCAGCCCCATTCCCCCCCGTTTCCAACCCAAATGGAGCACCGATACCCCGGTGATGGGCTCAGCCCCATTTCCCCCCGTTTCCAGCCCAAATGGAGCACCGATACCCCGGTGATGGGCTCAGCCCCATTTCCCCCCGTTTCCAACCCAAATGGAGTACCGATACCCCGGTGATGGGCTCAGCCCCATTTCCCCCCGTTTCCAACCCAAATGGAGCACCGATACCCCGGTGATGGGCTCAGCCCCATTTCCCCCCGTTTCCAGCCCAAATGGAGCACCGATACCCCGGTGATGGGCTCAGCCCCATTTCCCCCCGTTTCCAACCCAAATGGAGCACCGATACCCCGGTGATGGGCTCAGCCCCATTTCCCCCCGTTTCCAACCCAAATGGAGCACCGATACCCCGGTGATGGGCTCAGCCCCATTTCCCCCCGTTTCCAACCCAAATGGAGTACCGATACCCCGGTGATGGGCTCAGCCCCATTTCCCCCCGTTTCCAACCCAAAGGGAACACCGATACCCCGGTGATGGGCTCAGCCCCATTTCCCCCCATTTCCAACCCAAACAGTGCAGCACTGATACCCCGGTGATGGGCTCAGCCCCATTTCCCCCCGTTTCCAGCCCAAACCGGCCAGCGACGGGGGAGGGAGGGAAGGCCCGAGGGGTGGATGGGGTTCATCCCCCTGTGTAGGTAGCGGGGGGGGGGGGGGGGGGGGGGGGTGTCCAGCCTTGCGCCACCCACAGGAGCTCACAGTGGGGACCCCCAGAAGCAGGAGCAGGAGGCCAGGGCACGTCCCCGCCTGCAGCCAGCCAGCCCGGGGAGCGGAGGGCGCGGGTGCCGTGCCCGGGCGCCGTGCGTGCCGTGCGCGGGCTTGCGTGTGCGCACACCCTTTCCCTGCACGCCCACGGCCGGCCCAGCTGGCGTGCAGGTGCCGGAACGGATACGGCCGTGACAGGGCTGGGGGTGGAGGGGGAGGTGGCAATGCTCCCCCCCACCAGCGAGACCAGGGGCCTCATCCTGCCCCATGAGCCCCGCCACGGGGTCAGGGCCCCCCCTCCGGCCTGGCCTCAGCGTGCCGGGCTGTGAAATGGGCCGAGGGGGGGGAAGGGGCTGGATCAGCCCGGAGCAGAGGTCGGATCCTGCCCTGCCCGCGGGCACCCACTCGGGTCACGGGCAGGGGGTGGCTATTTTGGAATTGGTCGCTCACCCTCCCTGCCCCGCCCCCAGCTCTGCTCATCTATCGCGACGCAGGGTCTTTGCTGCGGGGTATAAATTGAGCAGGTTTTCCGGGGGGGTCACGCCCAAACCCCCCCCATGGGTCCGGGCCCGTGGCTCATCCCCAGACCCCCCAGGGGCAGCTGGCACGGGGGCGTTTTGGGGGCCCGGGGGAGGATGTATTTGGTTGCTCGGCCTCAGCAGTGGCTGGCTGCAGCCCAGCCAGGGGGGCTGCAAGGGGTCTTCCCCCCCCCGCTGCCATCACGCCGCTGCCGGGGACCCCTCCCCATCACCACGGGGGCGCTGCACCGCAGTGCGGGCGCTGTGTCGCGGTGCGAGGGTTGCGTTGCCATGCAGGCACTGCACTGCAGCACGGGCAGCGCATCGCCCTGCGGTGTTGCACGGCAGCACAGGCCCTGCAGCGCAGCGCAGCGCGGGCATCGCATGGCAGCACGGGCAGCGCATCGCCCTGCGGTGTTGCACGGCAGCGCGGGCCCTGCAGCGCAGCGCAGCACGGGCAGTGCATCACCCTGCGGTGTTGCACAGCAGCACGGGCCCTGCAGCGCAGCGCAGCACGGGCAGCGCATCACCCTGCGGTGTTGCACAGCAGCACGGGTCCTGCAGCGCAGCGCAGCACGGGCAGCGCATCGCCCTGCGGTGTTGCACGGCAGCGCGGGCCCTGCAGCGCAGCGCAGCACGGGCAGCGCATCACCCTGCGGTGTTGCACAGCAGCACGGGTCCTGCAGCGCAGCGCAGCACGGGCAGCGCATCGCCCTGCGGTGTTGCACAGCAGCACGGGTCCTGCAGCGCAGCGCAGCACGGGCAGCGCATCGCCCTGCGGTGTTGCACAGCAGCACGGGTCCTGCAGCGCAGCGCAGCACAGGCAGCGCATCGCCCTGCGGTGTTGCACAGCAGCACGGGTCCTGCAGCGCAGCGCAGCACAGGCATCACATGGCAGCACAGGCAGCGCATCGCCCTGCAATGTTGCATGGCTGGGCAGGGCCTGCATTGTGGTGCAAGTGCTGCATTGCAGCACGGACGTTGCATCGCAGCATGGGCAGCGCATTGCCCTGCGGTGTCGCATGGCTGGGCAGGGCCTGCATCATGATGCAAGTGTTGCATTTCAGTGCAGGCATTGCTTCACAGCGTGGGCATTGTGTCACAGTGCAGGCCTTGCATCGTGGTGCAAGTGCTGCATGGCACGATGGTCGTTGCATCGCAGCGTGGGCCTTGCATCGCATCACAGTGCAGGCATCGCATTGCCCTGCAGTGTCGCATGGCAGCGCAGGCCCTGCATCACGGTGCAAGTGTTGCATTGCAGTGTGGGCATTGCGTGGCTGGGCAGGCCTTGCATCGTGGTGCAAACGCTGCATCACACGATGGTCGTTGCAGCGCAGTGTGAGCAGTGCAGTGCAGTGCAGGCACGCATCGCAGCATGGGCCTTGCAGCGCAGCGTGGGCATTGCATCGCATCGCAGTGTGGGCATTGCATTGTCCTGCGGTGTTGCATGCCCGGGCAGGCCCTGCATCACAGTGCAAGTGTTGCATTGCAGTGTGGGCATCGCATGGCTGGGCAGGCCTTGCATCGCCGTGCAAATGCTGCATTGCACGATGGTCGTTGCAGCGCAGTGTGGGCCTTGCATCGCATCGCAGCGTGGGCATTGCATTGCATGGCAGCACGGGCATTGCATCGCCCTGCAGTGTTGCATGGCTGGGCAGGTGCTGCATTGCAAGTGTTGCATTGCAGCATGGAAGTTGCAGCGCAGCGTGGGCAGTGCAAGTGTTGCATCGCAGCATGGACGTTGCATCGCATGGCAGCACGGGCATCGCATCGCCCTGCAGTGTCGCACGGCCAGGCAGGCCCTGCAAGTGCTGCATTGCACGATGGGCGTTGCAGCGCAGCGTGGGCAGTGCAGTGCAGTGCAGTGCAGGCATCGCATCGCATCGCAGCATGGGCCTTGCAGCGTAGCGTGGGCATTGCATCGCATGGCAGCACGGGCATCGCATTGCCCTGCGGTGTCGCACGGCCAGGCAGGCCCTGCAGCGCAAGTGCTGCATCGCACGATGGTCGTTGCAGCGTGGGCAGTGCAGTGCAGTGCAGTGCAGGCATCGCATCGCCCTGCGGTGTTGCACGGCCAGGCAGGCCCTGCATTGCAAGTGTCGCATGGCAGCGCGGGCATCGCATCGCCCTGCGGTGTCGCACGGCCGGGCAGGCCCTGCATTGCAAGTGTCGCATGGCAGCGCGGGCATCGCATCGCCCTGCGGTGTCGCACGGCCGGGCAGGCCCTGCATTGCAAGTGTCGCACGGCAGCGCGGGCACCGCATCGCCCTGCGGTGTCGCATGGCCGGGCAGGCCCTGCATTGCAAGTGTCGCACGGCAGCGCGGGCATCGCATCGCCCTGCGGTGTCGCATGGCCGGGCAGGCCCTGCATTGCAAGTGTCGCATGGCAGCGCGGGCACCGCATCGCCCTGCGGTGTCGCATGGCCGGGCAGGCCCTGCATTGCAAGTGTCGCATGGCAGCACGGGCACCGCATCGCCCTGCGGTGTCGCACGGCCGGGCAGGCCCTGCAGCGCAGTGCAAGCGCTCCCCCCCCGCGCTGGGCCCGCAGCCCGTGTGTCCCCCGCCCCCCGGGCCGGGCGGTGCAGCCCGTGCCCCCCCCGTGCCCGCCCCCCGCGGGCGGAGCCGCGGCCGGCCATGGCGGAGGCGGCGCGGGGCCGGGTGCAGGCGGCGGTGGAGAGCGCGGTGCAGGGGCTGGAGCGGGAGCGCATCCGCGGCATGCAGGTACCGGGGGGGGGGGGCGCGACAGGGCCCGGGGGGGCGCCCCGGCAGGGCCCGGGCAGCTCCGCGGGGAACGCGCTGCCGCTTCCCCACCGGGCGCGCCCCCGCGCGTGTGCCCGGCGTGACCCCCGTGTGTGCCCCGGGCAGCGCTGGGACCCCCCTCCCCACACCCTGTCCCCCCCCCCCCCAGCCCGTGCATGCCCCACACCCCGCTCTGGGCGTGCCCTGTGCCCCCCACATGCCCTGTGACCTCCACATCCTCTGTGCCCCCCACACACGCCCTGTGCCCCCCACATGCCCTGTGCCCTCCTCACGTGCCCTGTGACCCCTCCCATGGCCCCCCCACATGCCCTGTGACCCCCAGACATGCCACCACACATGCTCTGTGCCCCCCCATGTCCTGTGACCCCTCCCATGGCCCCTCCCTTGCCCTGTGCCCCTCCCCCACATCCCCCCCCACATGCCCTGTGCCCCCATATCCTGTGACCCCTCCCATGGCCCCCCACGTGCCCTGTGACCCCCCCATGCCCCCCTCCCCATGTCCTGTGACCCCTTCCATGGCCTCCCCCATGCCCTGTGACCCCCCCCATCGCCCCCGCCCATGCCCTGAGACACCCCCCATGCCCTGAGACACCCCCTCACGTGCCTTGTGACCCCCCCCATGCCCCCACACATGCCCTGTGTCCCCCCCATGGCCTGTGACCCCCCCATTGCCCCCGCCCATGCCCTGAGACACACCCTCACGTGCCCTGTGACCCCCACACATGCCCCCACACATGCCCTGTGCCCCCCATGCCCTGTGACCCCCCCATCGCCCTGCCCATGCCCTGAGACACCCCCCATGCCCTGAGACACCCCCTCACGTGCCCTGTGACCCCCCCCACATGCCCTGTGCCCTCCCCATGCCCTGTGACCCCCCCCATCGCCCCGCCCATGCCCTGAGACCCCCCCCCATGCCCTGTGCCTCCCTCACATGCCCTGTGACCCCCCCCAACATGCCCCCACACATGCCCTGTGCCCCCCCATGCCCTGTGTCCCCCCCAACATGCCCCCACACATGCCCTGTGCCCCCCCCACGCCCTGAGACACCCCCCATGCCCTGAGACACCCCCTCACGTGCCCTGTGACCCCCTCCATCACCCCCCCCCACGCCCTGTGCCCCCCATGCCCAGGAAGGCCGCCCTCAGCCTCAGGGTACATCCAGCCCCTCGCAGGGTGCTCCCACACACTGGGGGGAGGGGGGGTGGGGGTGTCCCCACGGGTTTCGCCCCGTTCCCCCCCATCGCCCCACGTCCCCGCAGGGCGCCATGTTCCGGTGCAGCGCGCGGTGCTGCGAGGACAGCGCGGCCTCCATGCAGGAGGTGCAGCGGTGCATCGAGCGCTGCCACGCGCCCCTCGCCCAGGCCCAGGCCATCGTCACCGCCGAGCTGGAGCAATTCCAGGTGCGGGAGGGGGGACACGGGACACACCGCCAGCCACCCCACACCCAGGGAGGGGTGCAGCGGCACCCGCTCAACACCCCCTCCCTCCCCAGGACCGCCTGAGCCGCTGCACGCTGCACTGCACCGACAGGGCGAAGGACGCGCTGGAGGCGGGGGGCGCGGAGGCGAGCGTGCGCGGCCAGCTGGACGCCTGCCTGGCCACCTGCGGGGACGACCACCTGCGCCTCGTGCCCGCCATGGCCAAGAAGATGAAGGACGGCCTGGCCGCCCTCCGCCAGTAGCGCCGCGCCCGGGGCCCCACGCGCTCCTTACGGGCGAGGTGACGCGGCGGGGGGGCGTGCGGGGGTGGGGTGGGGGTGTGCGTGGGGGGGGCCTCGGCGCGTGGGCAAGGTGTGGGGTGACCCCCATGAGTGTGCAAGACGTGGGGTGTCCCCTGGGTGCGTGCATGGCACAGGGTGACCCCTGTGAGTGTGCAAGGCCCAGGGTAACCCCTGTGTGTGCATGGCACAGGTTGACCCCTGTGAGTGTGCAAGGTGTGGGGTGACCCCTGGGTGCGTGCACGGCACGGGGCAGCCCCTGTGAGTGTGCATGGCACGGGGTGACCCCTGTGAGTGTGCAAGGTGTGGGGTGACCCCCGTGTGTGTACATGGCACAGGGTGAACCCTGTGAGTGTGCAAGGTGTGGGGTGACCCCTGAATGCGTGCACGGCATGGGGCAGCCCCTGTGAGTGTGCAAAGCCCAGGGTGACCCCCGTGTGCGTGCACGGCATGCAATGACCCCTGTGAGTGTGCAAGGTGTGGGGTGACCCCCATGTGTGTGCACGGCACAGGGTGACCCCCCCGTGTGTGTGCATGGCACGGGGTGAACCCTATGTGTGTGCACGGCACGCAGACACACCTGTGAGTGTGCAAGGCATGAGGTGACCCCCGTGTGTGTGCATGGCATGCGGTGACCCCTGTGAGTGTGCAAGGCCCGGGGCGATCCCCGTGTGTGTGCAAGGCCCGGGGTGACCCCTGTGAGTGTGCAAGGCCCGGGGTGACCCCCGTGTGCGTCCGCGGGGGACCCCGCACGCGGGAGACGCGCGGCGGCCGCGTCGCCGTAGCTCCCCGTGTAGGCGCGCAGCACCTCGCCGCGCAGCGCCTCCCCCAAATACACCCGCGCGAGCTGCGCCGCTCCTCGGGGGAGTGCGGCAGCGGCCCCGCGGGCGGTGATTGGTTCCCGGCAGCGGGGCGCCGCTGCCATTGGCTGGGGTGGGGGGTTAGCGCGGGCGGCGCGGTGACGTCAGAGCGCGGCGCGAGCGGCAGAGCGAGGGGCCCGCGGAGCCGCCATGAGCAAAGCGCACCCGCCCGAGCTGAAGAAGTGAGGCCGGGGCCGGGGCCGGGGCCGCAGCGGGGCCCGGGGGGGCGGCTGGGGAGGAGGGGGCGGCCGGGGGGAGCGCCTCGGCGGGACCAGCCGTGATCCGCCGGTATCCCGGCGTGCGCCGCGGTGTCATGGCGGCGAGGAGCGGGAGGCGCGCGCGTGGGGGTGGGGTGTGTGTGTGAGGGGGTGTCCGCGTCCCACCTCCCCGGCGCTGACCCGCCGCCCCTCTCTCGTTGCAGGTTCATGGACAAGAAGCTGTCATGTGAGTCCCGGAGCTGCTGCGCGGCCGCGGGGCGCCCCCCCCAACCCACCCCCCTGGGCTGCTGCCCCTGCCCAGCGCCCGGCAGACCGCCCGGAGCAGGCCCTGAGCAGCCGCAGGCATCCGCATCCGTTAGCTGGGGTCAATATTCCCTTAAAACCCGCGCCGCTAAGCACGCAGGGCGGCCTTTCCTCACCGCCTGGGCTGCCGGGGCCTACACCTGACCAAAGAGCCTCCCTCCCCGCGGCACCGCTCCGTTCCTGGGGAGGAAGCGCGGAACCGTGGCGCTGGGCAGCGCCCGCCTCCTCAACGCGCTCCCTTTCTCCTAGTGAAACTCAACGGCGGCCGGCACGTCCAGGGGATCCTGCGCGGCTTCGATCCCTTCATGAACCTCGTCATCGATGAGTGCGTGGAGATGGCGCCGGGAGGCCAGCAGAACAACATCGGCATGGTGGTGAGCGCCGCCGCCGGCACGGGGGCACGCGGGAAACCGCCCTTTGAGCGGCGGGGGCGAGTTACCCTGCCGGCAGGGAACGATCCGTGGGGGTTGTGGGGTTGGAACGGGGTCCGTGTTCATCCTCGGGGGCGGAATTCACGTGAATTCAGCGTTGGGGAACCTCACGCCGCGTCTCGCCGGCTGCTCTAACCCTCCCCCTTTCTAGGTGATACGAGGGAACAGCATCATTATGCTGGAAGCTCTGGAACGAGTATAACCCCGGAGAAACCCGCGTCGTTCCCAACCAGGACGACACCTCCCCCCCCTACTTTTGTTTACTCGGATCTACTGCGAAACACACACCCCCCACCCCCCCAAGCGTAACCCCGACGGGGTTTTTGGTTTGCTAAATAAATTTTGTAATGGTTGATGTAAGTCGGCGTCAGTCGGACTCGGCTTTTCGGGGGGCGAGGGGGCAGCCGAACAGCGCCGCTTCTTCGGGGCGGCACGGGCGGTCGTTAACGCTGCTCCTGGTGGCCTGGAAACGCTGGGAAGACCTGCAGGAGGCTTCGCTTAGCGAAGCTGACGTTAAATCGGCGCTGCCCTTCGCCTTGGCGTCTCAGAACCAACGAGCTGCGACGCCGGGTCGTGTGCGTTCCAGGGATTATTGGTTACCGAGGGGGAAACGGGAACATTCCCTTCTGCTGAGAAGCCGGCCTGCCGGAAAGTAGGGTTTTTCAAAGGAAAATAACCTTTTTACTCTTATTTTTGCATCGCTGGGGTGGTCAGTGGGAGCGAAGAAGCCTTCGGATCCCGCCCCCTACGCAGGAGCCCCAAACTGCAGCCGTATGAGATGGTCACGGGACAATATTCTCAAGAAAAGGGGCTTTTTACCGACTCGACGCAGCCGTGCCCTGCTGTAGGGTCGCGGCATCGCCGTCAGTAACGCTGCTGAGCGCCAAGGAAGTGCGGGACGGCTGCGCTGTCGCACCCTCGCCACCCGCTCTGCCGCCCTGCGCGCTCCCAGCGGACCGGCTCACCCCCGCCGCCCCCCCCCCAGAAGCCAGGTAAGAACGCGGCGGGGATTTCCGCCGCCCCGAGAGGTAACTACGCCCCTCAGCAAACACACGAGGCAGAGAGCTCGCAGCCGAGAAGGTGATATTCCCTGCCTGAAACGCACCCGGAGAGGGAAACGGGGCAGCGACACGGATCCCGAGTCTGGCAGACCTGTTACCGCAGAGGGCGCTTCTGGGGGCAACGCGGCATTTAAAACCACTTTAAGCCTCACGTAGGGATAGATGGAGGAGTTTGTTGAGGAATGGCCAGAGGATCTTCCATGAGGAAGCCCCAGCAGGCTTGGGAAAGCTTCCCCTGCCTTCTCACCGCTGTTGCGGTCCGTCCCGAGCTGGGTGTCTCCTCAGGGGTTAAGCAACGAGCTCCCCGCTCGTTACCTTGAAGGAGGCGATCCGTGTCTCCGGAGGTGGCGGTGCGGACGTTCCCAGGAGTGCCGGGGGGCCGTTGGCTCCGCTCAGAGTTCCGTTTTCAGCTTCTCGTGCAAATCCTCCTGGTCGATCCTGTCGGCGTTCCCGTACCACCGGTGGTAAGCGAGCAGGGCGGCGTTCTTGGCTGCGATGGCGCTCATCTCCATGGCGCTGGCGGCCCGCTCGATGCCGTTCAGGTAGTAGATGTTGTCGTGGAGGATGACGGGAGGGCATTTTTCTGGGGGGCTGTAGTGGGGGTACGCCAACCACTTCTTCACTTTGATGGAGTCGTAGGAGGTGAAAAGCAAGTTCAGCTGCTCTTTGGTGAGCGCTTCCTTGGAAAACACCTTCCAGACGGCCGACTGCGAGGGCAGCTTTCCCTCACCGCCCGCGTCCTCCACGGGAGACACCACCCCCAGGCTGTTGATGAAGAGTTTGGGATTCTCCATTGTGAAGATGGCACCAAGATGAAAGGCGGATGGATCCAGGTAACCAAAGAAGGAAGCGTTCAAGCGTCCGTGCACTAACGTCGTGACAGTCTGGTGGTACGGATTTGGGAAGTCCGGGACGGGAGGGTCGAAGTTCTTGAAGGTGACGTCGGCCAGTTTGCGGCTCAGCGGAGCAGCGATGACGACGATGTCGTACGTATCCCCCGTCAGCCCCGACGTGGTGTTGTAAGTGACCTGGTAGAGCTTCACCGGGTCCCCTGCGGAGAAGAACACGAAGGGAGCTCGGTTATCCCCCCGGCGTGTGGCCGGCGGGGATCCCGTCTGTCCCTCTGGCAAACCCCAGGCCGGAAGCAGAGCTCGGTTATCCCAGCGCGTGGCCGGTGGGGATCCCGTCTGTCCCTCGGGCAAACCCCAGGCCGGGAGCAGAGCTTGGTTATCCCGGCGCGTGGCCGGTGGGGATCCCGTCTGTCCCTCGGGCAAACCCCAGGCCAGGAGGGGAGCTCGGTTATCCCGTCTGTCCCTTGGGCAAACCCCAGGCCGGGAGCAGAGCTTGGTTATCCCGGCGCGTGGCCAGCGGGGATCCCGTCTGTCCCTCTGGCAAACCCCAGGCCAGGAGGGGAGCTCGGTTATCCCGGTGTGTAGCTGGAGGGAATCCCATTTGTTCCTCTGGCAAACCCCAGGCCGGGAGGGGAGCTCGGTTATCCCGGTGTGTGGCCGGCAGGGATCCCGTCTGTCCCTCTGGCAAACCCCAGGCCGGGAGCAGAGCTCGGTTATCCCAGCGCGTGGCCGGCGGGGATCCCGTCTGTCCCTCTGGCAAACCCCAGGCCGGGAGGGGAGCTCGGTTATCCCGTCTGTCCCTCGGGCAAACCCCAGGCCGGGAGCAGAGCTTGGTTATCCCGGCGCGTGGCCGGCGGGGATCCCGTCTGTCCCTCTGGCAAACCCCAGGCCAGGAGGGGAGCTCGGTTATCCCGGTGTGTAGCTGGAGGGAATCCCATTTGTTCCTCTGGCAAACCCCAGGCCAGGAGGGGAGCTCGGTTATCCCGGTGTGTAGCTGGAGGGAATCCCATTTGTTCCTCTGGCAAACCCCAGGCCGGGAGGGGAGCTCAGTTATCCCGGTGTGTGGCCGGCGGGGATCCCGTCTGTCCCTCGGGCAAACCCCAGGCCGGGAGGGGAGCTCGGTTATCCCAGTGTGTGGCTGGAGGGGATCCCATTTGTTCCTCCAGCAAACCCCAGGCCGGGAGGGGAGCTCGGTTATCCCAGCGCATGGCTGGAGGGGATCCCATTTGTCTCTCCAGCAAACCCCAGGCTTTTAAAGCACCATCTCATTTAAGCTAATTATGCTGATGGAGCTTTATAAACGAGTCCTGGCTTAGCCTGCTGCAAGCTGGGCCTTCGAGCAGAGCCCAGTTTTCATTTTCAGCTCCGGAGAAGACCCTGGTTTCGGCCTGCCAGGAGCTGCAGCAGAGTGGTGATGGAGGCCGGAGCATGCCCTTCCCCTCCCCACCGAAGGGAAAGCAAACCCAACTCACCTGTGGGTCTGGGTCTGATTTTTGGCTCAATAGATAAAACTGTCCCAGGGATAACTTCAGCTTTGGAGGCGTAAATAAGGCCGGTGCAGACAAGTTTGTTCCCACCTTTTACTGACCAAAGGCCCGATTCTACTCCTGCCAGAGAAACGGCACCTACAAGGAAACCACCATCAGCTTGTTTAGTGTCATCTGCAGGGGAGTATTTGAGACGGATAGTGGAAAATCAGGGGGAAACACAGCCCTCCTGGGGGCAGCCCAGCCCTCCTGGGGGGACAGCCCAGCCCTTTCGGGGGGACAGAGCTTGCCTAAGCAGGTTGTGTTAGCCAGCAATTTGTGGGAGTAAGGCAATAACCCAGCACGGGAGGTACCGCAGCCCCGGGAGCCGGAATCCCAACACCCGTGAAGAGCACGAGGTCCCTGGGACAGACACGTCGGGCGGTTCACCCGCGAAACACCCACCTACGAAACTGTTGATGGTGACACCTTGCCCGTAATTGACCCTCATGGCTGGACAAACCACCTCGTTTATGAACTTGTGGGAGAAGCCAGCCTTCTGCATGGCTTCGTCGATGGTTTGGTTCAGCATCCGCGTGAAGTCGTTCCCTCCGAGGGCGTGAAGCAGGCGCTCGTTACTGCTGAAGGCGTAGTCGTGCGTCTGGTAGCGGTAGATCCTTTAAGCGGAGATGAGAATTAGGTTTGCGAGGCATGCTGGGCTCGGTGAGGAGAGTTAACTCTCGTCACGGTGGCTGCTGGGAGCTGGTCCTGGGTGCTGAGAGCAGCCCTGGTAAGGGCTGTGCTGGCGCTGGGCAGTGCCTGCACCGAATTCAAGGTCTCCCTCCGCTGCTGACCCTGCAGCTGCGTTCCCAGCGCTCGCTGTCTCGCTGCGGGCAGTGCAGGGGACACACAGCTCAGAGAGCTGACCCCAACTGCCCGAGGGAGTGTTTCAGCCCAGAGGACGTCGGGCTCGGGGCTCAGGTGGGGAGGGGGGCCGGGAGCCATCGCTCTCTCTCACTCTCTGGCTCGTTTACTCCCGTACCCTTGCTCACGCTGCCCCGACCCCTGCGTTAGCTGCTCTGCTCACTCCTGCGCTGGCTCGTCCGGGAGGCAGTTGGTGGGTGTGTTTAGTGTTCCCGGTCGTGCTGTCGCTGACGGGGTTCGCTCGGAATCTGCTGCGACGGCTCTTGGGCTGCGGCTCTCGGGCTGCGGCCCTCGGGCTCTCTGGGTCTGACTGTCACTACTCAGCACCTGGCTGGGCACTGGTCAGCGGGTGGTGAGCAACTCCAGCAAAATTGTATCCTACATTTTATTTTCTGTTATTTTAATTACTTATATTAGCAGTATTTGTCCATATTAATTTAGATTCAGTCAGTAACTAGCTCTTATCTCAGTTTTGCGAGCTTCCTGATTTCTCTTTCCTCTGATTCTTCCCCCCTGCTGGAGGAGGGCAGGGGGAGTTGTGTGAGTGGCTTTGTGGTGTTTTGCTGCCCGGAGTTGAACCACGACACGAGGGCACTGGCCAAGGCTCTTTTATCTCAGTGAGGGGCTGCATGGGCCCAGTCACTGTTAATTATCTTTGTTGCCCTCGGAAGGATCTCACAGCTCCCCGGGAGCTTCACGGGAGCCTCGGGGCTTGTCCTTCCGGCCTGTGGAGACCCGGACCCTCGTTATTCGTGTGCCGAGCTCCCCCGAGGGCAGCACGCTCTGCGGTTACGCGCTCCAGCGCTCAGATCAACGAGACGCCCCCCGGCTCAGGTCTGGCAGTAACGAGGCCGCGGTGAAGCTGAGTGCGCTTCCATCCATGTTTCCCCTTAGGAAAACGGAGAGGGGGGCCACCGCAGGCTCCCTCCTCAACGGCGAGGGGATGATTTCACGCGGTTTCCCGACACGGCGGCAGGTTTCCCAACCTTTTCCCGCGGCCGCTTTCGCAGCGGACGTACCGCATGAACTTGTCCAGGATGTCCTCCACCCACATGGCCATGCGCAGGGGGTTGAGGCCGTAGCGCCAGAGGAGCTTGAGGAGGTTGACGACGTACCAGCCGCTCTCCTCGAACACGAACTCCTCCCCGTTGTAAACCCCCGCCAGGCTGCCGTGCGCCGGGGCCACCGAGAGGCCTCGAGGAAAAGGGGGGGTGGGGTGGGAAAAAAGGTACTTTAACGGAACGCAGAGCTTACGTGGAGCTGAAGTGTAGCACGCCCCGGTTTTAGCTTCCTGGGACAACCCAGCTGAGCGTTGGAGAGGGTGAGGAATGACAGGCTGGAGCCCGGAGATGTGGGAAGGGGAATTCGTTCTTGACTAGGAGCCAGGTGGTTATTTACGGTGACTTTTGGACCTTTATGATGGGATTAATGCATCGCCCGTGGCGGGGGGAGGGGGGGCATCGCCATCACCATGTGGGTGTCCCTTTCCTGGGGAGGGCTGGGATACAGGGTGGTGTGGGGGAAGGGTATGGGTGGGGGAGGGCAGGGTATGGGTGAGGGAGGGGGTCAAGGGGGCAGGGTAGGGGTGAGGGATGGAGGGCGTCAAGGGGGCAGGGTAGGGCTGGGAGGGGGTCAAGGGAGCAGGGTAGGGGTGAGGGAGGGCGTCAAGGGGGCAGGGTAGGGGTGGGGAGGGGGTCAAGGGGGCAGGGTAGGGCTGGGAGGGAGGGCGTCAAGGGGGCAGGGTAGGGCTGGGAGGGAGGGCGTCAAGGGGGCAGGGTAGGGGTGAGGGATGGAGGGGGTCAAGGGGGCAGGGTAGGGGTGAGGGATGGAGGGCGTCAAGGGGGCAGGGTAGGGGTGGGGAGGGGGTCAAGGGGGCAGGGTAGGGGTGAGGGAGGGAGGGCGTCAAGGGGGCAGGGTAGGGGTGGGGAGGGGGTCAAGGGGGCAGGGTAGGGGTGAGGGAGGGAGGGCGTCAAGGGGGCAGGGTAGGGGTGGGGAGGGGGTCAAGGGGGCAGGGTAGGGCTGGGAGGGAGGGCGTCAAGGGGGCAGGGTAGGGGTGAGGGATGGAGGGGGTCAAGGGGGCAGGGTAGGGGTGAGGGATGGAGGGCGTCAAGGGGGCAGGGTAGGGGTGAGGGAGGGGGGCAAAGAGGTGAACGGTAGGGCTGGGGAGGGGGACGGCAACTCAAGGGTTGCTCTTTCCGGGGATGCCCCCCCAGCAGAGAGGGAACGCTGGAGCCAGAGCATCCCTGGGGGTGTGTGACGGTGGGGTGGGGGATGCCAGGGGGGTGGTCCCCACTCACCCAGCTCCTTGACAAAGTGCTTCATGTGCAGGTTGAGGGGGTGCAGGACGGCCCCCCCCGCCTCGTAGCCGGCGCCCTCCACCTCCAGCGTGGCCAGCCGGCCGCCCACCGCCGCCTTCTCCAGCACCTCCAGCCGCACGCTCCTCCCGAACTTCTGCCGCAAGAAGTAGGCGGCGGCCGCGCCCCCGATCCCGCCGCCGACCACGGCTGGAAGCACCGGCACCGGCCGTCAGCACCCCCACGGTGTCTGCGTCCCCTCAGCGCCCCCCCCCCCCCCCCCCCGCCCCGCGGCCCCCTCATCCTACCGATCTTGCCGGGAGCATCCCGCTGCGACCGGCGGCCCGGGACGGGCGGGCAGAGAGCGGCGAGCAGCAGGAGCAGGCGGAGGGCCGGCATGGCGCTGGCTCGGCGGGCGGGACCGCCCGGTCAGCTGGTTCCCGCGGCGGCGGGGCGGGGAGGCTCATGAGGGCGGGCGACAAAACTTATTTTCACGGCGCCGCTGGTGTAGTGGTATCATGCAAGATTCCCATTCTTGCGACCCGGGTTCGATTCCCGGGCGGCGCATCGCTTTTTATTCATCCCCCTCTTTTAACCCCTTCATTTTTATTTTCCCGCCTCACGGCGCTGAGGACACCAGGCCCCTACCGCGGTGCCACCGGGGAAAGCAGCTCCCGTTCCCGGTGGTCGCCGTCCCCCGTTCCCGGTGGCGGGGCGCACGCGCGGAAGCGACGGGCGGGAAGCCGTTTCCGGAGGCGGGTCGCCTCCTCCCGCTCGCGGCGCATGCGCGTTGCCGCCCCCTCTCGGCGGGCCGGGCCCCTTCGCCCGCCACCCGCCATCTTGCGCGCAGCGGCGGGGCGATTGTCCGCCGCTCGGGCTCGGCGGGGCCGGCGGCGCTCGGGCTGCCCAAGCGCTGACGGGGCCGTGGGGCCGGCTCGGCGTGAAGAGCCGGGGCGGGCGGGGGCGGAGGCGGCGGCGCCATGGAGGATGAAATGCCCAAGACCCTGTGAGTGAGGAGGGGGCGAGACCGCCTATTGTTCCCGGCTCCGCGGGGAGGGGCGGCCCGGGCTCCCCTCACGCACGGTCCCCTCAGGCGCGATCGGGCAGAGCCGGCTGCCCCGGCCCCTCAGTCGCCCTCAGTGCCAAGGGGGGTGGCCCCTGCCCGCCCCAGGGCCCGGCTCCCCCCAGGGCCCGGCTCCCCCCAGGGCCCGGCTCCCCTCAGGGCGGGCCGGCCCCGGCAGAGCCCGGAGCGGGGGAGCCCTGCCGGGCCCGGATCCCCCCTCCACCCGTCTCCCGCTATTCCTGTCCCATGCGTTGCTTCCCGGTGGTCACCGCCTGTCTCCCCCCGGCCGGGGGCTTTGTCCCAGCTCACATCTAGAGGGAAGGGGGCTGGGGAGATGTAAACACCCCCCGCCCGCCCCCGCTGCTCGCTCCGTGCACTTTGGGGAGCATCGCCGTGGGTTTTGCCATCCCTGGGGTGCGTCCGCACCGTCAGCTCGCGGGGCTGGCCCTGGCCTGAGGAGCTGGAGCCCCGCCGCCACGTTCAACAGCTCGCTGGCAATAAAGAGGGGGCCTTCCCACCACATCCGCGCCCGCCCGACTGTTCGAAGCGCACCGTGAGCCCGTCGCTGCCCGAGGAACGGAGCGTGGCCGTGGGGCAGCTCCTCGCCTCGGGGAAAACCCGCAGCGGGCTTCCTTCCACCACAAGCGAGGACGTGGCTGGCCCCGGCCGCGCGGCTGACACCCGCCCTGGGGAGAGCTGTGCGCACGCCTGGCTTGTGCCGCCTTCTCCCTGGCAGGCAGCACCCCGAGTGCTTTCCCTCGCTGGCATCAGGGAAATGACAGGCTCCAGCCGTTCGGTTCCACCCCGGCGTCAGCTTTGGTCCGTGTCAGTGCAGGAGTTGAGGGGAGGGAGCGGGACTCTTTCCGAGGTGAGGGGGAAAGCGTTGCCCTTGGACGACGGCTGCGCTCACCCCAAGGGCTGATAAACGTCTTGGCCCAGCGGCAGCGGGGAAACGAGCCCCTTACGTGCCTTAGGCCAGCTCCTCTGCTCCAGGCTTTCCTTGGTGGTAAACAGCCCGCGCCCTGCCTACACCGCGCCGTTGTCTTTCTAGCGCATGCAGGTTTTTGGAGCTATTCTTGGCGGTCTGCAAACACGGGGCAGGCGTGTCGGTGTGTTTATTTATCAAAAACGGGGGGTTTGCCCCCCCTCCCCCTTCCCGCCCTCTTCCCAATGACATCGTTGTCTGGAGCGCGGCGGCGGTACGCGACGTGTGCTCGAGGGAATGAATTTCTCCGTCCTGGAGCACGTGCGGCTCGCTGCACCGACGCGGCTCCTGAGCTGCAGAGCCGAGGGTTGAGCCGCGTACCCAGGGCGGTGGTTGCTCCGAATGGGTCCGGGTGACTTTCTCGAGCCATACGGAGCGTTGTCACGAGCCGAGTCGCACAGATTGGGCTTGGAATGAGCAGCTTGAAGGAAGAGAAAGCAGCTGGAAGCGATCTCTTCTGAGCTCGGCTCTGCAGTGTGTGTTAAATATTGGCTTGTACGAGGATTTCCGTAGGTAGCGCTGCAGAAACCCCATCTGGACGCGGGATCCCTCCTCGCTGGCATCGTCGTGCTGCGTCGGGAGCGGCCTCCGAAGCCATCTGCAACCCGTGTGTGTCTTTTTCTTTAGTTCCCTTAGTTTAAGTCATTTTTCTGGGCTGGATTCCGGGCGTTGTTGGAAGCAGCCCCTTGGTTTTGCCATTCCCACATAACCTCTTCCTTCTGAGGGGGCTGTTGGGGCCTTTGGAAGCAAGTTAGGCGCTGCGTTACCTAAATGGTTTCCTGGATAGGCGGCGCGTTCTCCCGCGGCCGGCGGCTTTCCGTGAAAGCCACCCTTGGGCGGCAGGGATTACGAGCGCGAGGAGCGGTTACAAGGCGGTGTTCCTTGGGTTTACAGAGACCTCTTGTTCGTGGTTTCCGTCCGAGCGCGGAAGACGCGTGCTTCTCCTTCGCTTTGCGTGTCCGAAAGACGCGGAACCGCTCGTGCCCGGCAGCTCGGCGTCAGAAACCGCTGATGGGCGCGCAGTGACCGCGTGGAGCTGACCGCCTGGAGCTGACCGCGCGGACCTGACCGTGTGGTCTGCTATGGCCCATCTGCAAGGAGACGTCGGCTCCTTAACGAGCATCCAATTAGCAGGAAAGGGAGGGATGGGCGAGGCGTGGGGGGTGGCAGAGCTCTCACGCAGGGGACATCTCCCCTGTTAGCTGTCCCTGCCTGGCAGGGTCACCAGGTATTGCTTTCGCGAGGTGCGGGGCGCGCTGGGCCCTGCCGGTGGGTCAGCTCCAGGGAAGCAGAGCGAAACCCCGTGGCAGGGTCAGGGCGCTCACGCAGCCAGAGCGCGATGCGGAGGGAGCCCATCAGAGAAAGGAACCCGGGCGTCGTTGCTCGGAGGGGTGACAGCTCAGTGTTTTTCCCGTCGCCCCTGGCGCGGTGGATGGCATCGCAGGACTTTGCCGTGGCCTGGCGGCCGGCGGGTTGGAGAGACCTCCCCAGCGTACCCAGCTCCGGGTGATGCGCGTCTGCCGGCAGGTAACGGATGGGCGAATCCGTACGGTGTTACGCTGGTTTCGGAGCGCCCCGTGTGCTTTACGCTTCCTTCGGACGCTCTCGCTCTCTGCGGTCGCTGCTCGCGTGGCCGGCGGGGGACGTCGGTCACCGTCTAGCGTGCAGTTACGCGCGCGTACGCGTCGCTGCGGACGATCCTTGGAAAGGTTTGGCCAAGCAGCCCTTGGCGGGGCCATCAGAGGTCGCTTAGCTAAATCCTGCTTTCCCCAGTTCGATCCAGTCTGTAGATGGGGAATGCTTCAGGAGATGCCTGTCTGATTATCGGGGTGAAAATCCAGCGTGAGCGCAAAGGTCAGGGTGTGGACACCCTCTCCGGGGAACTTCCCGTTACGAGTAAACTGTTAATTAACTGGGAGCTGGAAGGTGGGAGTCTCATCGCTGTTGTGCCTCGGTTTATTCGTTGCCCGAACGGCATGAATCTGTAAAAAAAGGGAGCCAGGAGAGGACGTCTTGCTAGTTTGGGCCCTCGGTTGTACTT
The DNA here is from genome assembly GCA_027574665.1 of Rhynochetos jubatus. Taxonomy (NCBI): domain Eukaryota; kingdom Metazoa; phylum Chordata; class Aves; order Eurypygiformes; family Rhynochetidae; genus Rhynochetos; species Rhynochetos jubatus. The sequence goes on along the minus strand of CM050678.1, from coordinate 2,453,012 downwards.
GACGCGGGGTATAATGATCGAGCGCGAAGTTAATTGCCTTAACGAAGTGCACTAAACCCTCCTCTGCGTAAGGAAAGCTCGTCGGAAGTGCAGGCATTGCCGGCGTTGGCGAGCGAGCGGGATGCTGATGACAGTCCGGGTCTGGTGGAGCACGGGTTGGTTTTAGACATCGCGGGTGGCAAAGCGGAGCCTCCTTCCCCCGTTCTCTCTGCTGAACCGAATACCGGAGCGCGTCCATCCCTGCGGGAGGGCTCTCCGCGGCCTGGCGTCGGCAGGAGCGCAGGGAGTCCCTGGGTTTGCCGCCTTGTGGTTTTTGTACGATGCCTGTGGGAGCCTTGGGTTCCCCCGCTGCGCCACCCTGGGTTTCGGCCGCGCCGTTTGGCTGCGGTCCTCCGTGTCGGGCCCGTGGTCTGCCACAGAACGTTCCTTTGCGGAAAGGTGCTGCCACACCTTTGGAGCTGAGGTTTCGGTGGGTGCTTTTTTTAAAAATCCCGTGATTTGGGCTTAACAACAACAACCACCACCACCCCCACGCACACACCTGTGCGTCGAGGATGTTCTTCGTCGCTGGAAATGCCACAATCCCAGATTGGAGCAGGGGCTCGGGCTCTGTTAGTGCTTGCGGGGGCTGACCCATACCGATGGAGGGGGACGGGGGAATGCCCACGCCTGGGTACCCTTGCTCTGCTTGTTTCAGGGAGCTGTAATGCCTTCAAACCCTAAATCCCTTTTGCCGAGGCGCCCTGTGCTTCCTAAACAGCGGGCTGAGCTACCGGGGCAGCAGGGGGTGGTGCCGGGAGAACTAGGAGCGCGTGTGGTTCCTGACTGCCGCTGCTGTACCGGCAAGTCAGTTCGGTGGGTTGGTTGTGTGGGCCGGGCTTGGAACCCGGGTAGGATTTTAGAATCGTGGAGTCACAGACTGGTTTGGGTTGGAAGGGACCTTAAAGATCATCCAGTTCAACCCCCCTGCCATGGGCAGGGACACCCTCCACTAGCCCAGGTTGCTCCCAGCCTCATCCAGCCTGGCCTTGGCCACTCCCAGGGATGGGGCACCCACAGCTTCTCTGGGCAACCTGTCCCAGTGCTCCCCACCGTCTCTGGGAAGAATTCCTTCCTGATGGCCCATCTCCATCTCCCTCTTCCCGTTTAAACCCATTACCCCTTGTCCTGTCACTCCCTGCCCTTGGGAAAAGCCCCCCCAGCTTTCTTGCAGCCCCCTTGGTGTTTGCTCAGGTACCGAAGAGCGGGTTGGAGTGTCGGGCTTCTAACTTGGGATTTGATCCCGTAGATACGTGGGGAACCTGTCCAGAGACGTGACCGAAGCTCTGATCCTCCAGCTGTTCAGCCAGATCGGACCCTGCAAAAACTGCAAGATGATAATGGATGTAAGAGCCTTCACCATCTTTCTCGGAGCTGATGCTGTCGGGCCGAAATTGTGTTTCAGAATCCCGCTGGAAAGAGCGGCATGACCCGGTTAAAGGGGGGTAGTAAGGCTGGAGACCACAGCCCTGTACTTTGGGCATCGCTTCTGCCTCCCACCCGACGTTGAATTTAAGGGCGGGTGGGTACTGCGAAGGGGAGCGAACAGGTAAACACACGTGGGGATTGTAGGTCAGTCAGACGACCTCGCTGCCGTACTTTTGCCTTGCTGAAGCGGAACCGAACCCTCCCGCAGCACCGTCCGGGCGTTGGCAGCCTAAAAACGCTTACCCGCTTTGAGACGTGTAGCTGTAACGGCCAGGGAGCGGAGTATGATGGCGGGGGTGCAGCTTGGAGAGGCGTGTGTCGGTGACGCCGTGTTTGTCGCTGTTTTCAGACAGCTGGAAACGATCCCTACTGTTTCGTGGAGTTCTATGAGCACCGGCACGCGGCTGCGGCACTGGCTGCCATGAATGGCCGGAAGATAATGGGTAAGGTAAGCTGTCGTGTCTACAGGGTGAGTTGGAAACGAGGCCGGCTCAGGCGGCGCGGGCGACAGAGCAGGGGTGGGACACCGCTGGAGCCCCAGTGGATGCGCCCCGAGCGTCGGGCGCTTCGTTTGGGCGGAGAACTTAACGCGCCAGGAGTGAGGAGGGCGGTTAGACCGTGGTGGGAAGAACGCGGAGGGAGGTGGGGATGGAGAACTGGGGAGGGCTCAGAGGCGGCGGGCGTGAGGAGTATTTAAACTCCGCCGACCGTGTCGGGATAACATCCCTCTGTCCCCATCCCTGCAAAAAAACCCGCCCAGCCCAGCCAAACCCCCAGCCCAGGTCCGTTTCCCGTCTGCTCTTAAGCGGCGGAACACAGTGTGGAAGAACCCTCTCCCAAGAAACGTGTCTTAAAGCCGAGCTGTCGCCCCACACTGCGCGTCCGGTGCCCCCGTAGCGTCCGAGCGAAGCGCTGGAGGGACCTGAGCTGGGTTGGGGTGCGCTCGATCTAACGTGAGCGACTAACGTTTGCAGGAGGTCAAAGTGAACTGGGCGACGACCCCCAGCAGCCAGAAGAAAGACACCAGCAGTAAGTGGCGCTCGCGCTTCGGGCGCGCGAGGGGCTGTTAGGCGGTAAGCGGTCGCGCTGTGATCCAACCCCGAGATACTGTTTCATGTGTTCATAAACCTAAGAACAAACCTAATCTGTGCCGTCGGGGAGTGCCGTTGTCAACACACAGCGTTGCGCTTGGGTCTTCTCAAGCATCGAAGGGCATCTCCCGGGGGCACTCGCTAACCCCCTGATGGGGTCCTGTTCCTTACGAGTGTATTTATCCCGGAAAGGCATCCCTTTGGTTTCCCTGCGGCGTCGGAAGGTGATGTGGTGTCGGCCGCTTAGTCCTGGCACTGATCTCCAGCTGTTTGCCACGAGGGCAGTTGTAAAAACGTACCCCGGGAGCCCTCGTGCCCCGCTGAGGCAGAACCGTTGGCTCCCGACGCTCCCCACTCACGGCGAGCTGAGTTCCTGTCAGCGAGCGGGGCCAAACGCCGTCAGCGACCGAGCGGACTGGAGAGTTTCGTACCTGCCGTAGGCACAGCGAGTCCGTGTGTTGCTGTGAACGTGACGTGTGACTGTGGTGGGAAACTCCCCGGGTGTGGGGCTCCGGCCTCCCCGGTGTGTGGGTTTTTTTACAGCTCCGGTACAAATCAAAGGGAATACTGCTTCCGGTCTTGCCTTCGGTTCTAGCTCGCTTGCCCGGGGCTCGACACACGTTGAATCCGCGTGGATTTATACGGTGTACGGGCCGGGCAGCCCAAACCGTTGGCGTTTGGGAAACAGCAGACTGTTGCCACGCAAGGTATTTTGGGTTTCGATTTGCTCTTCACACCCGGTGGTGTTAAACCGGGTTCAGAATACGTCCGGCTCTAGACCGAGGGTCACCCCGCGCTGCCTGCCTCGGCTGGTCGGGTTGTGCCTGGCCGGTGATCTCCCGCCACGCGGAAGCTTAGCGCTGGCGTAAGTGGAGAACGATTTTCCTATCCTCTTGTCAGGCAGTTGAAGTGAACGCTGAAAGGCCTCAAAAGCAGCTTGTAAGGTGCCAGAAGTAAACGCTGTGTATCACCAGAGCCCTTCAGATCGCTGACTGCCAAGCTGAGGCCGTGTTAGGAGTGAGCTCCGCTGGATAGGCAGCTCCAGTGCCGTTTTTATCGGTGCCTGGGGGTGCCGTGCCGTGCGCGTGCTCGGGGGAGGCGCCTTCAAACAGTAAGATCCTTTTTTTTTTCTCTTTTTCCCCCAAAAAAGACCATTTCCATGTCTTTGTCGGAGACCTCAGTCCAGAAATCACCACCGAAGACATAAAAGCAGCTTTTGCGCCGTTCGGAAGAATATCGTAAGTAATCCCCACGGGCAGATGAAGTCCTTTATCTCCTCCTAAGTCCTTTATCTCCTCCTAAGTTGCTCCTTACCTCCTAAGCGGAGGCAGCTTTACGTGTCAGTGAGTAAGAAAGGAGAGCGGGCGCAGTGCAGGAAGCTCCACTGGTGTGTCCGTGCAGCTCGGACCGGCCGGGCGTTAAGGCGGGGGTGTGTTTCCCGACTCCTTTACAGTACTTTGGTCTCCTAGAAAAGTTGCATCCAGCTTGCTTTGGTTTTACGCTCCTTGCCTCGTTTGGCAAAGCAGCGCTGGAAAACGTTGACTCCTACACCCGGGGGGTGCGTTTCACCGGCCCTCTCGGCGCTCAGAGCACCATCGCGCCCTACGGTCTGTGACCGGCTCCATTGCCACGTTCACGTCTCGAGAGGCCGTGGGGTTTTTTGCTAGCCGTGGTGTGCCGTGGCCACCGCCACCCGGTGTTCTTTTTGCAGTTAAATTCCTATTTCCCACAAAACGACTCTGGTTTTTAGCACGAGACTCGTTGGGGGCACCCGGAGGCTCGCGGCCTCGAAGCGGTTGGCACCGGGTTGGCGTTAAGGCCTTGACCCGAAGGGCTCGGCCCGAACCGCGGGGCAGCTGGGGACAAGGAGTTGCGCTCCCCCCGGCGGTGCAGAGCGCTGGCGTCGCCGGCGGCCGCGTTACCAACGGGGAACGGCCCTCGCAGGTCTCCGCCTGCCTGTGCGGTGTGGTCAGGGTGTAGCAGGGCAAGGAGTTCAGTCCATCCTCCACATGTAAACCGTTAATTTTCCTTGTAGCGTTGTCTGTACTGGCCATTGAAGTTTCTTGATGGTGATTAAGAGAACGTAGAGTGCTTTGGAGTGTTGTGTAGTGAAGCATTTAATTGAAGTAAGTTTGTTTTCTGTTGTTCTTTGGGTTTTTCCTCCCCTCAGAGTCCGGTGTGTTACTCTTTTAACGCCAGCTTCATTTCCCCTTACGATAAGGTTTCAAACCCCCCGGTGAGCTGCTCCCCACAGCTGTAACGCTCGGCTGCCTCTGGGAATTGTCACCCAGGCAGTGCGGAGGGTCGGGCTCCGGAGGAGAGCCGGTTTGTCCTCTGGCCGCACGTGGCCTGGATGGAAGGGACGAGGGACCAAGGCAGAGCTGAACCGCTGGAACGATGCGTTGGTGGGACTGCGGTGTAGCTGTGAGGGGGGGTGGGTTTCCCCTGAGAGCCAGCGCTGGGGTTCTGAGGGGACAGTTCAACGAACAGCCGTCTTTAACAAATGACCCCCCCAGAACGACCCCAAACCCCCTCCTGAGCCTCCAGCTCTGTCGGCCGACTATCAGCTCGGGGGAGTGTAAAACCAGAGCCAGCACCGCTCCATGGTCCGTATTTCTGGGGCCGTGCCGCCCCCTTGTCCCAGCTTTTCTCGACAGCACTGGGGAGGCCGAGCCGTTGCTGCGTGCGGCGATGGGGGAGCAATGCTCCGGCTCTCGGGGCACACGGCGCGCAGCCGTGGAGCCGACACGGGGCGAGCTCAGGGTTTGCCCCGGCTCAGACCGACAGTCCAAAGCCAACTCGGTTCTTTCCCTCCCGCAAAAGCAGCAGGTGAAGGATTGTCCCCGTGAGGGCTCTCGGGCTCGTGTTCCAACACCGAGGGGTTGAGCAAGGCCGAAGGGACCTAGAGTTTTCTACTTGGTTAACCTGGAGGGGTATCGCTGCTGTCTCCTTCAGCGGTCGGGTGAAGGTCCTTGCCTCCAGCCGCTCCTGGAAATGTCCTGCTGATGGAATATCCCCCGGGACTTTTCACTGGTTTAACTTATTTAACACTGCGTCGGCGCCAAACCGAGCTCTTGGTTTTCATGACGCCGAGGTTGAACTGTTCACGGTCAGCACTTTGGGTAATTCTTTGCATCGGGAGTCTTTTTCATCCCTGTAAAAACACACTCTGATTGTGGTTGCCTTTTATGCTTGCTGTACGCATGTTTTCACTTGTTCTCAAGCCTTTATTTTCAAAGTTGTCGGTTGAGGGTAAGTAGAGATGAGTTTTTCCCCCTCTTCCCTTCATAGGCTCTTCAGAGCAACCCGATCTGAGCTCACCACAGTGGCTCTTCTCAGGCAATTTGTAACGTGGCACCCAAATTCCGACCTGACCCGAGAAGGGCGAAAACCAGGGAGGGTGGGGGGTGTCTCCCAAAGAGCAGAGAAGTGGGGGGGGGTGTCTCCCAAACAGCAGAGAAGTGGGGGGGTGTCTCCCAAAGAGCAAAGAAATAAGGTTGCCGCTCTAGGTTTGGGAGAGGTGTTCCCCTCAGGCCTCGAGTGCTAACGTAGGCCGGAATTCGGCTCACGATGCAGCCAAATGTGCAGTTCCCGTAAGGCTTAAAAACCCTGGAGCATAACTGACCTTCTCCTCACGGAGATTTTTCCCGGGGTGCTCCGCACGTGTTACGCTGGTTCCTCTGAACCCCCGTGATTTTCTACAGCCCTACGTTACGTTGCACGACATTCTGACTGGGTTTGTGGTGTTCCTGCGGGGCGAAGGAGGGGAGGAGAGCGGGGGGCGCCCCTAGGCGAGGGGCTCTCGCCCCTCGGCTGACTCGTACACAAATTGCCTGAGAAACGCCGTGGAGGGGCGTTCCACGAGTGGGGGTTTAGCTCTTGTAGCTGGGTTCCCTTTTTAACTCAATCTCCAATAATAGGGCTCTGGTTATTTTGCAGAGTGTCTCTGAAGAATGGACAGAGTTGCCATGGCTAACTACAAGCTACAGTTCACAGTGGACAAACGTTGTAGTTTTCTTATTTACTTTTCTCAAGTTTTTTAATCTCTTTTTTTTTTTTTTAATCTGTATATCTCTCTCTCTCTCTCTCGTCGTTTCCGATCCGTCCTGTGCGATTGCTGTTGTGCCACATGCGCTTGAAATGATGTGTGATGTGTCGTTCGAGACGTGAATGTTTCCGTGTTTTCTTCAATAATTTCTGAAAATGTCAATCTCTCAAAATTTACAGCTGCCCACAGTCCCAAAAGGGGGTAACGAATTGACCCGAGAAAATTAAAGAATTCGGTTAACAGGCGACGTATGCCTTTTAATTCCTATCTTTCTTTGTTTTGTTCTGTTTTGTTTTTCATTTTTTAATATTCTGAATGAGTAGGTAGAATTGTGGCGGCACGAGGGCGACTTTAAAAATTGCATGGTTCGAGAGAGCCATTGGGCTAACGGTAGTCAGCTCCGTGCCTGAAGCGAGCCTTTCCAGTAGCTGCTTTGACCATGCTTTGCGTCTTTAACGGTCTGTAAAAGCCTTTCGAAGCGGGAGCCAGCTGCCGTAAAGCACATACGTTCGGGTAGAGGAGCTGTTGGGTTGCATGTTTCCACGGTTTAATTTCTGCTACCAACCTGGCAAAGCATTAGCAAAGTGCCGTTTAGAGCAGAAGCCCTTTTGCTTTTCACTGTGTTGCCGGTGCGATAAAACAGTTGACCGTAGTTAAAGGTGAAAGGTGAAAATAAAGCTGTACGTTGCGGCTCGCAAGTTGTCGTTGCGGCTCGCTCGCCTTGCGACGCTCCTAAACCGCCTCTGGTTTCTGCTTTTTAGGGACGCGCGGGTGGTGAAGGACATGGCGACGGGAAAATCCAAAGGATACGGCTTCGTTTCCTTCTTCAATAAATGGGTAAGCGGCGGCACGGTCTGCAGCGGGGCGACGGTTTGCAGCGGGTGCTACGGCGGTGTCGTGGTTCAACTCTGGGCAGCCACACACCACGAAGCTGCTCGCACAACTCCCCCTGCCCTCCTCCAGCAGGGGGGAAGAATCAGAGGAAAGAGAAATCAGGAAGCTCGTAAAACTGAGATAAGAGCTAGTTACTGACTGAATCTAATTTAATATGGACAAATACTGCTAATATAAGTAATTAAAATAACAGAAAATAAAATGTAGGATACAATTGTGCTGGAGTTGCTCACCACCCGCTGACCAGTGCCCAGCCAGGTGCTGAGTAGTGACAGTCAGACCCAGAGAGCCTGAGGGCCGCAGCCTGAGGGCCGCAGCCCGAGAGCCGCCGCAGCAGATTCCAAGCGAACCCCGTCAGCGACAGCACGACCGGGAACACTAAACACACCCACCAACTCCCTCCCGGACGAGCCAGCGCAGGAGTGAGCAGAGCAGCTAACGCAGGGGTCGGGGCAGCGTGAGCAAGGGTACAGGAGTAAACGAGCCAGAGAGTGAGAGAGAGCAATGGCTCCCGGCCCCCCTCCCTGCCCGAGCCCGACGTCCTCTGGGCTGAAACACTCCCTCAGGCAGTTGGGGTCAGCTCTCTGAGCTGTGTGTCCCCTGCACTGCCCGCAGCGAGACAGCGAGCGCTGGGAACGCAGCTGCAGGGTCAGCAGCGGAGGGAGACCTTGAATTCGGTGCAGGCACTGCCCAGCGCCAGCACAGCCCTTACCAGGGCTGCTCTCAGCACCCAGGACCAGCTCCCAGCAGCCACCGTGACGAGAGTTAACTCTCTCCTGACTGGGCCCAGCACAGGCGGGAGTGCTGTCACTCCGGGCTCGGCTGCCCCTCCTGCCAAGGGGGAAGCGTTTCGCTGCGTTGAAATGCCCTGCTGCCAGGGCAGCGTCATCCCTAAAGCCCGTGGCGGGCGACATCCGAACGGGCGATGTAGAGGGACGGCAGCGAGCGTGGCTGCGTCCGGTGTGCGTCGCGAGGGGCCCAGCGGCGGCCTTCGCCCTGCCTAGGCCGGGACTTGCAGGTGTCAGACGGGGCGGGTGGGCGGCGATGTCACCCGTGTGGCTCCGTCGCAGAGGGAAGGGATGCACGGTGGGTTTTTCCTCTCTCTCCCGTGGACAGGACGCGGAGAACGCCATTCAGCAGATGGGCGGGCAGTGGCTCGGTGGAAGGCAAATCAGAACGAACTGGGCGACCAGAAAACCTCCGGCTCCAAAGAGCACGTACGAAAGTAGGTGCTCAGTGGTTTGCGTGGGTGCAAAGCTCCCCCCACGCTCGTCAAGGGGGGCGGAAGAGAAGGGGGCGAGCAGCCAAGCCTCGGGAGATGGAGGGAGGAGGGAGGGCGGGCACAGAAAGCGCAGAAGGGTTTCGCGCTGCCGCGTCGCGCGTGACGCGTGCCTGCCCCGGCTGAAAAGCTCTGTAAAATCTCTTGAAGCCAACGCCAAACAACTCTCGTACGATGACGTGGTCAATCAGTCCAGCCCGAGCAACTGCACGGTGTACTGCGGAGGCGTGACTTCGGGACTCACAGGTAGCGTGGCTTCACACCGCCCACTGGCGCGGCCAGCCGCCTCCCGCCAGCGCAGCGCTCGCCTCATTTTGCCTCTTTCTCCCTGCTCCAGAGCAGCTGATGCGCCAGACCTTTTCTCCCTTCGGGCAGATAATGGAAATTCGAGTCTTCCCAGACAAAGGCTACTCCTTCGTACGGTAGGCCGTCCTGCGGTTTGATGAACGCCCCGAGAACGAGGCGTTCGGCCCCTTTCGCCGTTGGTGGAGGGTGGGGGGGCAGTCCAGCGCAGCGGCGGGGAGGCGTTCCGGCGGCCCTCTCTGACTGCAGCCTGATCCGAGGGGGGCGCGTTACGGCTCGTAGCGTGCTCGGCGCGAGGAGGAAAAGCCCCTTCAGCCTGCAGCGGCGCGGCACCCCTCGTCCTAGGAGATGTCGCGCTGTCCCGCGTGCGCGCTTTCCCTCAGGAGTTTCTGAGGCCGCTGGCCGAGTCCGAGGGTCTTTCCCAGGAGCGCCCTCACCTCCTCGTTGGCAAGGCCCCGGATAATACATCGCAGCTGTCAGTGCTCTTGCTCTCCTTGCCGCCGGACACGGAGAGAGGGACGGTGATGCCAGCCTCGGCATCGCTGCGGCGGGGGGCACAGGAGAAACACTGAGGGGGGGGACAGGAGAAAGACCCCGCGGGCAGGCCGGCGTTGTAACAGCCCAAGGACCCTCTCTCAGGGCTCCGTCCGGCTGTTGCCCACCGGGTGAGCTGTTGGCTTGTGTTGGGACAGGTTTAACTCTCACGAGAGTGCCGCGCACGCCATCGTATCCGTCAACGGGACGACCATAGAAGGACACGTGGTGAAGTGCTACTGGGGCAAGGAGACGCCGGACATGATCAGTCCGGTCCAGCAGGTCAGCGTTTTCTCCTCCGCTAAAGGCCCCGGCTTCGCTAATCGCCCTTGGCTGTAAAACCCGTTACCGGGGGGGTGGCATCAGCGCGCGTGCCGGCGGGAGGCTTGGTTTCTCCGACATGCGACCCAAATCCCTCGGAAGGTACAAAATCTCGTTACGTTAAATAAAACCCGCCGCTTAAAATTCCGGTGGAGGGTCGTAACGGCCCAGCCGCCGGCGCGCCGTCTCCGGTGTGACGACGGGAGCCGGTTGTTGGGGTCGCTGGCCCCGCCGTTGACCCGGGCAGGCAGCGGGGCGCTCCGGGAATCACGCGCTCGCTGACTGGCAGGGTTTGCGCGGCCGGCTCGGGGGTCAGTCGGCGCTTTCTCTCTCGCCTGACGCCGCGTGTTTGCCCTTCGCAGAACCAGATCGGTTACCCGCCGGCGTACGGGCAGTGGGGCCAGTGGTACGGCAACGCCCAGATCGGTCAGTACGTGCCCAACGGCTGGCAGGTCCCCGCCTACGGGATGTACGGGCAGGCCTGGAATCAGCAGGGTTTTAAGTGAGTATTTGGGCTTTCTCGTGCCGCTTCCCCACCGCGGGGGAAGGTGATTTGCCCGCTCGGTCCCGCTGTAAAACCCTCCCAAGGTGTCGCGCTCCTTCCTTACGCGGCGACTTGGGACGGGGAACGCGCGTACGGATGCAGGACGGCGAGCGACGGCGCTCGGCCCGCTCCCCTTTTCACCCTCAAGTTCTCCCTCGTTCCCGCATCTGCCTAACGAACTCTTTTATTTCCCCGCCCCCTCCGACCCCAGTCAGACGCAATCCTCGGCGGCGTGGATGGGCGCCAACTACGGCGTGCAGCCGCCGCAGGGGCAGAACGGGAGCGTGATCGCCAACCAGACGGGATACCGCGTGGCGGGCTTCGAGACGCCCTGAAGGGGGAAGAGGAGGAAGAGGACTCGGGGGTGGGGGGGCGGGGAGGGAGGCGGCGGGGCCGGGCCTGCGTCTCAGCCGCCGCCGAGACGGGTCAGAGCGAGCGCCGGATGCCGGGTATTTATTTAAGAGAGAGAGAGAGAGGGAAAAAACGATGCGAAACGAGCGGTTTTTTGGGTTGGTTTGGTTTTGTTTTTTTTTTAAATCATGAAATTGTCATCCGCGTTGTTTAAAAACAAACAAAAAACAAAAATCACACCAAACGAGATGCTGGATCCGCCGACCTTTGCCTTCCTTTTCCTCCTTCCCGTGTTTCTCGAGATCCACCTTTTCGAAACGCGGCAAACGCAGGGACTCACAGCAAATTGCACAACATCAACCTGTAATTATTTGGGGCTTTGGTTTGGGGGTTTTTTTAATTTCGGGGGGGGGGGGGGGGCCGTTTCCTTTCTTTCCTCGCAAGCGGCGCGCCGTTCTCCTTCCGAACGACTTCCGGCGCCTGACAAAGCGCACGCACGAAATCCAGCCGCCGCCGCTCCGTTTTGGAAACCCTCTCGCCATCCCTCGGCCTCGTGCCCGGGGCGGGGGGTGTTTTTCTGAGGATAAATCATTCGTTTACATCATTTTTATTATTTTTTTTACTCCGTGTCTGTATCTCAGCGTCTTTTTTCAGGGTCGTCTTTGCCTTACGACGGCGGGGGGGGGGGAAGGGCCAACCCAGCTCCCGCGCTGAGCGAGGATCCCCCGCCCCTTCCCCCGGGGCCGGCGAAAAAAAATATCCTCCCGTTACGGCTGTTCAAAATTCCTCCAACGGGGTCAGTTTTGGGTGGGGTTTTTTTGGTTTGGGGAAGGGGGGGAGGTTGGGGTTGGGTTTTGTTGGTTTTTTTAACCGATTTCTACGTTGACGTGTACCGATTATGTAAAATATTTGAGCAAATTAATATTTTGCACAACCGTTAAAAGCCGCCTCCGTGCGTTTCCTTATTTAAAGGTCGGGCTCCGTCGGTTGAATGCCCCAAATCCTTTGGGTTTTGGCCCCGGGAGGGGGTGGAGGGGGGGGTGTGGGTATCAAGTTTTGGGCTATAAAGTTCCGTTTTCACCAATTGGGCTCAAACCCGCCCCGAGTTGCGTTGGGAGCGCGTGTGCGCGTCGCACCCGCCTAGCGGAAGGCGCTGCGAGCCTGGGCTTTTACAGCCTCCACAGCCCCAAACCCACCTTTTCTACCTCTTGAACGGTGAGAAAAACGGCGTAAAAACCCAAAAAAAAGGTCAAAAAAAGGGGAAAATACCCCAAAAAAGGTCAACGAATGGGAAAATACCCCAAAAAAAGGGTGAGAAAACCCCCCCAGCTGCTCGTTGTGTGGTTTATTTACTGACCCCGTGGCCTTGCGGCCGGCTCTTGCCCTCCCCGGGCTGGAGGAGGGGGAGGGGAGCGGTTGCTGGGGGGATTTTGGGGGAAAAAAGGCCTAGATCGGCCAATTCCAACCGCGAAGGTGAAGAGGCGCCGGCGCCGCGGGGGCCGCTGGGAGCTGTAGGCCGCTGTCGCGGCCTACAGCTCCCAGCGGCCCCCGCGGCGTCTCACGTGATATCAACGGACCAATGGCGAGGCGCTTCTCCGGGTCAGGTGCTGGAGGACGATGGGAAACGTGTCGCCGCTTGACGTCACGACGGCGGCGCGGTATTGACGTCAGCGCAGCGCCGGGAACGGGGGAAGCGCTGTCGCTGAGACCGAGCGGTGACGGGAGACGATCCCGGGCCTCGGGTCCTGAGGTGAAGACCCTGCTCCCCGGGGTGGGGGGGGTCTCCGGGCCACGCGGGGGGGCCCGGGCCTCGGTCCCGGGGTGGGCCCGGCCTCTCTCCTGCGGGAGCCGGACCCTGCGCTGGGCCGTGGGGGTGCCCGTGGCCTGCGGCTCGGCCCCTCTGGCCCGGGGGGGGGGTGTCCCCCGGCGTGTCCCCCGGCGTGTCCCCCGGCGCTGCCTTTCGCCATCCCGTGCGCCTCCTGCGACCCCCCTGGGGTGTCCCGGTGCCGATGTCCCCGGCAGATGCGGCGCCTCCGGCGGTGGCGGTGTCGCCCGGCGGCCCCGTCTGTCGCCTGCCGCCCCCGCTGGGCGCAGAGCCCGGCTCAGGGCCTCGCTCGCCTCTTGTCTCCTCGGGCTGCGCCTGCGTTTGGCCCCTGGAAGCGGGTTTTGGTCGTGGGAGCGCGCTCCCGCGGGCTCAGAGGGAGCCGGGCGGCCCTCCCAGCCCGCCTCCTGTCCCAGCGCTGGGCAGGGGAAGGGGGAGCGCGGCTGGCAAGGGAGAAGTGCTCGGAGCTTGGGACAGGGTGCCCCGGGGCTGGCGGCTCCTCCAAGCGCCGGGGTGGCCAGCCGAGAGTCGGTGCCGGCGCAGAAAGCCGGGGTGGGTGGAATCGCCCCGTTTGCGTCCCATCCGCCTGGGGTGTTCTCCCGCCGCCTTGGGCCGGAACTTCCACTTCAGCGGCTCAGCATGCGCTCGGGGGCTCTGAGGCCCCTCGCCCGTGCGTCCCCTGCAGCGGTGGGCAGGCCTGCCAGCTTTACGCCCCACATCCTTCGTTTATTTACCCCGGGGGGTGAGCCCGTGGCCTGGGCCAGGAGCGCGCACGCACCAAAAACTCGTTTTTTAGCCTCGTTTTCCTCCTGCGCAGCCGAGACTAGGAAATAGCCGGGGGTGGGTGCCGGGATCCGTCGCTTCCAGGAGGAGCATGATGCTGTGGTGTGTCCTGTCGTGCCCAGGTGTCCCTTCAGGCCTTGGTGTCAAGGAGCCGCAGCAGCCAGCGTGGGTCTGCGGCAGGGTGGCACGGTGTCCGGCAGGCAGCCTCCCCTGATCCTGCCGGCACCAGGCAGCCTCCCCGGGTCCTGCCGGGCCCAGGCAGCCTCCCCTGATCCTGCCGGGCCCAGGCAGCCTCCCCGGGTCCTGCCGGCACCAGGCAGCCTCCCCGGGTCCTGCCGGCACCAGGCAGCCTCCCTCCGCCTCTCCCAGGCCGTTAACTCGCCCCCCGCCCCCGATCTCTGCCCTTCCAGGTTCCCCGGAGGATGGAGCCGGCGTCGGTGAGGACCAAAGTCCCCTCTTTCCTGTCCGACCTGGGGAAGGCCACGCTGCGGGGCATCCGGAAATGTCCCCGCTGCGGTACTTACAACGGCACCCGAGGCCTGAGCTGCAAGAACAAGAACTGCGGGACCGTCTTCCGCTACGGCACGCGCAAGCAGCCCAGCGTCGACGCCGTCAAGATCATCACCGGCTCCGATTTACAGGTTTATTCGGTGCGGCAGAGGGACCGGGGACCGGATTACCGGTGTTTTGTGGAGCTGGGGGTCTCGGAAACGGCCATCCAGATGGTGGAGGGGACCATCATCACGCAGCTCAGCTCCGGGCGCTGCACCGTGCCGTTGTGTCTGAAAGCAGCCACTCAGGGCGTGGTGGAGAACCAGTGCCAGCACGTCAAACTGGCCTTGAACTGCCAAACGGAGGCCACACCGCTCACCCTGAAAAGCTCGGTGCTCAACTCCATGCAGGCTTCTCCCGAAACCAAACAAACCATATGGCAGCTGGCGACCGAGCCCACGGGGCCGCTGGTGCAGCGCGTCACCAAGAACACCTTGGTGGTGAAGTGCAAGGCCAGCCCGAAGCACAGCCTCGGCTACCTGCACGCCTCCTTCGCCCAGAAGGTGAGCGCCAAGGCGCTGCCGGGCCGCAGGTTCTCCTGCTCCTGCCAAGCTCCGAGGCCCGGCAAGGGCGGCCCGCCCGAGGAGGAGCCGCCGCCGCGCTGCATTCACTTCTACGCCTGCGTCTGCGCCTTCGCCAGCGACGACGGCCTGGCGCAGGAGTTCGCCGACCTCCTCGCCTACGACGCTGGAGGTAGGGGCCAGGGCGGGGTGGGGCGCACGGAGGATTTTGGGGGGTGTCGGCGGGGTCTGATGCCGCCCCATCCCTCCTGCTTGTGCCTCCCGGCCGCCCTTGCCCCCGCTGCTGCCCGTCGGCGCTTCATCCCCGGGGCTTTTATTCCCTGCCCCCCCTGCGAGCAGAGTGCGCTGTGGGGGGTGGTTCCATGCGGGCTGCGGCTCGCAGCTCCCGGCGTGTGGGAGCGGAGCGGGGTGCTCCGTGTGCTCCCCACATCCCGCCGGGCTTTGCTGCCTGGGCCCGCTCCGGTTCCTGCCGTGGGCTGGGTCTCCTCTTCCCTTCGGGCCGGCGCAGCACTCTGTGACCCCCAGCAGCAGCCTGTGGGGTTCACCCCCCTGCGGGGAGGGGTTGTGCACCCCAGTAGGTGCACCCAGACGATCCCACCCTGTCTTTAGGCACCCAAAAGTGAGAATTCACCCCGAGGAGAGCGACCCGGGTGTGATGTGTGTGACAAAGCCACCGCTCGCCTCAGTGTGTGTCCCCCCCCCAGCCCCAGAGAATCGCGTCGGCGGGACGCGGCGGGCTTTGGGCCTTCTCTGGGTGGTCTCGGGGGTGCAAGCGCCGGCGTGGGGAGGGTAACGCGAGCCCCGCCGCGCGCGATGCCGACGCCTCTAAGGACAGAGTCTTGTTTCCTCCGAGGTCTGAAGGGGATCGCGGTCCCGCAGCTGATGGGCAGCCCCGAGCCCGCGGCGCCGGCCGGGGGGGTGGCTCCTGCCAAGCCCAGGAAGAGGAAGAAGGACGTGACGCCTGGTGAGTGTCACCCGGGGGCTCTGGGACGGGGCTGGAGCCGAAAACCGTTGCCTGGCTGGCGCCACTGCGGGAGGGGCAGCCCCACCGTTGCTCGCTGTGTCCGGTGCCCGCAGGGCGGCGGCACGCTCCCTCCCGGAGTCCGAGGGGGTCTTTTAGCCATCGTTAGCGGTGTTGCGGGGGCAAGAGCCGCGGTGACGGCCCACCCTAAGGGGATGGGAGGCTTTTCCGGCCCCCCCTGCCCGTGGGGTGCCCGCAAACCCCGGGACTGGTGCACTGAGGCTCTCCGGAACCATCCCTCAGGGACGCAGGCCAGCAGCCCTCTCCGGGCTCAGGACCCGGCCCGCAGCAACCCCCGGCGGGGCAGCCCCAAGAAGCCGGCCGTCGCCTCCTCCGCGCTGAAGAGACAAGGTGAGCCCCCCCTGGCCCTTCCCGGTGCCCACAGCCGTCATCCCTGCGGGGGGAGGGGTAGAACGGGTGGGCGAAGGGCTGGGGAGTGGTGCGAAGCCCCCGCAGACGCCCGCGCGCCCTGGGGGGGCGTCAGTGCTCGGGGCGGGGGCAGAGGGTGTTTCGGGTCCCGCTCCCAGCGATGGGCGCCGTGAAATCCGCTCCCGAGGCCGCAGCTCCCTCCCAGAGCTCAAACTTGGGGTGGGGGGGTGGGGGGGGGTCAGAGCAGCCCCCAGCCCCAGGGAAGCGCCCCAGGCGGCAGCCGGATCTCTTGGGTGCCCCGAGCGAGCAGCCCCGTTTAACGCGGGACGTGGGGAAAGCGGGCACGGAGAGACGGGCGCTGCGGGACGGGTTCGCTTATTTTCCGGGGGGGGTGTGTCCCCCCCGCCCCCGGGTCTCTCCCGCAGGCTGTACCCCGCCGCTGGACGAGGCGCAGGTGACCCTCTCCTTCCAGGACTGGCTGGCCAGCGCCGCCGAGCGCATCCACCAAACCCTGCGCTGCCAGGCCGAGGGTAAGCCCGCGGGGGCCACCGCTGCCCCCCCCTCCAGCCCCCTCCAGGGCTCCCAGCATCACGGAACCCCTGGGGACGACCTGGGGGGAACCTTTGGCCCCCCCCTCCAGCCCCGTCCAGGGCTCCCAGCATCACGGAACCCCCGGGGGCCACCTGGGGGGAACCTTTGCCCCCCCTCCAGCCCCATCCAGGGCTCCCAGCATCACGGAACCCCCGGGGGCCACCTGGGGGGAACCTTTGCCCCCCCTCCAGCCCCATCCAGGGCTCCCAGCATCACGGAGCCCCCGGGGAGGCGAGCGCTCCCGCCAAACCTTGCCCCGGGATGTTTCCGGCGGCTCCCGTGGGTTTCACGGATGGGCAGCCTGGCGCTGGGGGAGGGGGGAAGTTCCCTTGGTGCTTTTTGGGGGGGTGTCATTGAGGCTTCGGGCACTGGGGCAGGCGATCCAGACACGCTGAGGAGGCGCAGCGGGGGCGCGATGCCTCCCGGAGCTGGACGTCCCAGAAATCCAGACTCATCCCGTGGCTCCCCCAGCCCCAAAAGCAGAGCTTGGGGGGGCGGGGGGGGGGGGACCAAACGGCTCCGGGGGCTGCGGCGGTGGAGATCACGGGGTTGGAGATAACTCCCTCGCCCCCCCCCCCGTTGTCGCCCGCGCAGGCAGGCCCGAGCCGCTGGTGTTCCACATCCCCCAGGCGTTCTTCGAGGCGCTGCAGCAGCGCATCGCCCGCGGCCCCGCCAAGAAGCGGCTGCCCAGCTCCAGCGCCGGTAAGGGAGCGACGCCGGGCCCCGGCAGCGCGCGGGCAGAGGGGCCCTGGGGGGGGACACCCCGCAGCTCTTCCCTCCGGGGGCTGTGCGAGGGAGCCCGGTGCCGTCGCTCTCCGGCCCACGGAGCGGGGCACGGGAGCAGCACGAGCCTGGGCCGCCCGCGGGCACCCACCCGGCCCCGCGCTCTGGGCCCGCTGCCGCCGCTGGGGGTGCAGCCCACAGCCCCCCAGCTCACATGGGGGGGCAGAGCCAGGCTCCAGCACGGCACTGCAGCCCCGGGACCCCCGGCACCGGCTCCTCGGTGCCCCCCCAGCGGCTCACCCCTCCGCCCCCAGCACCCTTGGGATTCGCCGTCCCGGGGACGAGCCCGAAGCCGCCTTCGCAGGCCGGAGCAAGAGCCGTGCCCGCTGAGGGGGGGTCGCGGCTGAGTGCCCCCCCCCGCCCCTCACCCCCCTTTCCCTGCCCGCAGCCTTCGCCCGTGCGGACGCCCCTTCCCTGGGCACCAGGTACACGTGGCACATCACCAGCCTCCCGCACCTCCAGCAGATCTTCCACACGCCCCAGGTAAGGAGGGGGGGGGGGGGGCTGACCCCAGCGCCCCCCCCCAGCCCCTCACCCACCCGGTGCTCCCGTGCCTGCCGGCAGCTGCCGCTGGAGGTGCCGCGCGGCTTCGCCCAGAGCCGGGACGGGACCCACGAGCTGCTGGGGTGCCCCGACGGGGAGAGCGGGGCCGAGCCCCGCGGCCCCCCCCAGCCCCCCCGGACCCTGGAGCCCCAGCCCTTCCTCAGAGCGGGTGAGTGGGGTCTGGGGAGTGACCCCCCCAGCATCCCTCCCGTGTGCTGCATTGCTTCTCCCTGCCTCGGTCTGGGGGGGTCCCAGCGGTAAGGCCCCCCCCGCCCCCCCCAGCCAGCTCTGCCCCACTAACAGCCCCCCCTTGCTCCTACCCCCACCCGGGGGGGCCCTGAGGGTCCCTCCCCCTCCCCCTCAGACAGACCCTGAAGCCCAGAGGGCGCCCCCCCAGACCCCCACCTCAGTGGGACCCCACCCCAAGGGTCATACAAACACACACGGGGGCTGGGGGGGGGGCGCACACAACCCCCACCCCGCTCAACCACAGCGGGAGGGCCCACCCCCCTCGCCCCCCCCCCCCAGGGCAATAACCCAGCCACACAAACATGGGGGCGGGCCGGGGGGGTCAGCCCCCTCCCCACAGCCCCCCCACGGCAGCGGGTGGGGGTTCCACCTGTGCCCACCCCCCTCCCCATCTCCCATTCTCTCTTCCCCCCCCCCCCCCAGGGAACGACGCCCCCCCCTTCGTCATCGAGTGGATCCCGAACATCCTCCCGCGGACACGGGTGGGCGAGCTGCGCCTCCACTGCCGCCACGGGCCCCGCGGCCCCCCCGCCCCCCCCCGCCCCACGCCTTGACACCCCCCTCCCCCACCGCCGCGGCACCCCCGAATAAAACCACCCCACACGTTGGGGGGGGCTCCCGCCACCCGTCGCTCAATCCGGGGAATGGGGGGGGGGGTACACCCGGTGTAGGGGAGGGGGCAACCTCCCCCCCCCCCCCCAAAAATGGTCTTGTGAGTCCCTGTGGGTGGGAAGGGCACCCCCTGGGAATGAACGGCACGAGGTGGGGACTGCCCCATGGAATTGGGCGGGGGGGCCCCCAGGGGGCAGCACCCACTCCCTGGGGGGGCAGCTCCCAGCCCCCCAGCCCAGGCAGCACCCACGGGGGGGCCACAGCCAGCTCCCAGCAGGTCCTGGGACTCGCCCCGGAGCTCCCAGTTGCCATCCCAGTGCTCCCAGTTGCTCCCAGTCCTCCCCCAGAGCCCTGAGAAGCACCCAGTGCTCATCCCAGAGCTCCCAGTTGCCATCCCAGTGCTCTCAGTTGCTCCCAGTCACTCCCTCCAGAGCCCCTAGAAGGCACCTGGTGCTCATCCCAGTGCTCCCATGACCTCCCACGGCTCATCCCAGTGCTCCCAGTCGCTCCCAGTCCTCATCCCAGAGCCCCTAGAAGGCACCCAGTTGCCATCCCAGAGCTCCCAGTGCCCACAGGGCCCTTGTGCCCCACAGGGCCCCATCCCCACGGTGCCCCTGTGCCCCACATGCCCTGTCACCCCAGTGTCCTGTCCCCACCATGTCCCCGTGCCCCACGTGCCACCCTGCCCCCCGTATCCTGGTCCCCACAGCGCCGTGTGCCCCCCGTGTGCCCCATC
Source organism: Rhynochetos jubatus (assembly GCA_027574665.1). NCBI lineage: Eukaryota > Metazoa > Chordata > Aves > Eurypygiformes > Rhynochetidae > Rhynochetos > Rhynochetos jubatus. The sequence goes on along the minus strand of CM050678.1, from coordinate 2,433,598 downwards.
CCAGTGATGCCTGTTAGCCCCACAGTGCCCAGCCCCCGGTCCCCCACCGGCCCCACGTGCCCCCACCCGGGGTGTCCCCACGCAGCCCCCCGTGACACTGCAGAGCCCAGACCCAGTGCCCCAGCAGCCGTCCCTCCCCCATCCCAGTTACACCCAGTATCCCCAGCGGCCACCCCTTCCCCATCCCAGTTACACCCAGTATCCCCAGCGGCCACCCCTTCCCCATCCCAGTTAAACCCAGTGCCCCCAGCAGCTGCCCCTCCCCCATCCCAGTTACACCCAGTACCCCAGCAGCTGCCCCTCCCCCATCCCAGTTAAACCCAGTGCCCCCAGCAGCCGCCCCTCCCCCATCCCAGTTAAACCCAGTAGCCCCAGCAGCTGCCCCTCCCCCATCCCAGTTACACCCAGTAGCCCCAGCAGCCACCCCTCCCCCATCCCAGTTACACCCAGTACCCCAGCAGCCGCCCCTCCCCCATCCCAGTTACACCCAGAGCCCGGTCTGAGAAAACCAGTTTAAATACAACAGCAGTAGAAAAAGCAGCCGGAGGGGGGGTGTGGGGGTCTGGAGGGGGCTCAGCCCTGCCCCCCCACCCTCTCGGCGTCCTTGTCCTCGTCCCCGAAGCAGGGGTTGCCGAGGGCCAGCCCCGCGTCCCCCGTGGCGTCCCCCGCGGCGTCCCCCCGCGGGCTGGGGCCTGCAGGGCGACAGGGCAGGGTGCCAGGGTGCCAGGCTGCCGCCACCCCCGGGGGGGCGGTGGGGGCCGGGAGGGGGGGACCGGGGGGGCCGTACCCACGTAGCTGAGCAGGACGGGCAGGAAGAGCAGGCCGTGGGCCAGCCCCGCCAGCGTGATGATCAGGTTGAGGCGGAAGAAGAAGACCTGGATGAGCTGGGCCTTGGCGAAGGCCAGCACCACCACGCCCGGCAGGTTGGTCATGGCCACCCCGGCCACCACCTGCGCGGCACGGGGTCAGCGCCGGCCGGCGGGCACCCCCGCGGGGTCACCGCCCCGGCCCCGGCCCCGGCCCCGGCCCACCTTGCTGCCCATGGTGACGGTGGCGTGGGCGGCGCGTTGCACCCGGCTGGGCCCGGGCGTGCGGGCGAAGGCGACGGTGAGGTGGGACACGAACTCCACCGAGATGCCCACGGCCTGCGGGAGCGGCCGTCAGCACGGCACCCGGGGGCGCTGTGCTCGCCCGGGCACCCGGGGGCGCTGTGCTCGCCCGGGCACCCGGGGGTGCTGTGCTTACCCAGGGGTGCTGTGCTCACCCAGGGGTGCTGTGCTCACCCGGGCACCCAGGGGTGCTGTGCTTGCCCAGGGGTGCTGTGCTCGCCCGGGCACCCGGGGGTGCTGTGCTCACCCGGGCACCCAGGGGTGCTGTGCTCGCCCAGGGGTGCTGTGCTCGCCCGGGCACCCAGGGGTGCTGTGCTCGCCCAGGGGTGCTGTGCTCGCCCGGGCACCCAGGGGTGCTGTGCTCGCCCAGGGGTGCTGTGCTCGCCCGGGCACCCAGGGGTGCTGTGCTCGCCTGGGCACCCAGGGGTGCTGTGTTCACCCAGGGGTGCTGTGTTCACCCGGGCACCCAGGGGTGCTGTGTTCACCCAGGGGTGCTGTGTTCACCCAGGGGTGCTGTGCTCGCCCAGGGGTGCTGTGCTCGCCCGGGCACCCAGGGGTGCTGTGTTCACCCAGGGGTGCTGTGCTCGCCCGGGGGTGCTGTGCTCACCCGGGGGTGCTGTGCTTGCCCAGGGGTGCTGTGCTCACCCGGGCACCCAGGGGAGCAGCTGTCACTGGGGCACCCGTGGGTGCTGCTGTCACCCAGGACACCCACAGGAGTGACTGTCACCCGGGCACCCACGGGAATGGCTGTCACTGGGGCACCCGTGGGTGCTGCCCCGGGCTGGCAGGGGGCTCCCCGATGCGCGTGCCCCCCGCCCACCCCACATCCCCGTGCCACTCCGTGTGTCCCAGCCCCTGCCACCTCCGGTGTCCCCAGAGCCACCCCACAGCCCCCCAGATCCCTGTGCCACCCCCCGGTTCCCAGTGCCCCGTGTCACCCTGCACACCCCAGGTCCCTCTGTCACCCCCTGTACCCCCAAAGCCACCCCCCGTGCCCCAAATCCCCGGGCCACCCTGCGTGTCCCCTATCCTGCCGCCTCCGGCACCCCCAGGCCACCACATGTCCCCGTGCCACCCCACATGTCCCTGTGCCACCCTGCATATCCCCGTGCCACCCCACATGTCCCCATGCCACCCCGCATGTCCCTGTGCCACCCCGCATGCCCCCATGCCACCCTGTATGTCCCAGGTCCCCATGTCCCTGTGCCACCCTATATGCCCCAAGTCCCCATGCCACCCCACATGTCCCCATGCCACTCTACATGTCCCAGAGCCCCCTGCCACCCCTATGTGCCCCATATCCTAGGTCCCCCTGTCACCCCCATGTGCCCCATGTCCCTGTGCCCCATGTCCCTATGCCACCCCCATGTCCCCGTGCCACCCCACATGCCCCAGCACCCCATGCACCCCATGTCCCCGTGCCACCCTACATGTCCCTGCACCCCATGTCCCTGTGCCACCCTACATGCCCCAGGTCCCCCTGCCACCCCAGATGCCCCATGTCCTAGGTCCCCCTGTCACCCCCATGCACCCCATGTCCCTGTGCCACCCCCATGTGTGCCACGTCCCCGTGCCACCCTACATGCCCCAGGTCCCCCTGCCACCCCAGATGCCCCATATCCTAGGTCCCCCTGTCACCCCCATGCACCCCATGTCCCTATGTCACCCCCATGACCCCATGCCACCCCACATGCCCCAGCACCCCATGCACCCCGTGTCCCCGTGCCACCCCCACGTGCCCGTGCCACCCTACATGTCCCCTGTGCCACCCCCACGCGCCCCACGTCCCCGTGCCGTCCCACATGCCCCAGCACCCCATGCACCCCATGTCCCTGTGCCACCCCCACGCGCCCCACGTCCCCGTGCCGCCCCACATGCCCCAGCACCCCCTGTCCCCGCGCCACCCAACACGCTCCACGTCCCCTTGACCCCTCGCGCGCGCCCTCCCCGTCCCCGTGCCCGCCCCCCGCCGTGCCCCGCACCGCCACGAGGTTGATGAGGGAGACGGCGTTGTAGGGGATGCCCCAGAGGGCCATGGCGCCCACGGTGTCCACCAGGATCATGGCGATGGTGAGGAGGGTGACGGCGCTGGAGCGCAGGTCCATGCCCAGCAGCAGGAAGGAGACGACGAAGGTGGGCACGAGGCACAGCGCCAGCGTCACCACCCCCTCGGCCACCACCGTCAGGTACTGCTCGTAGTACACGTAGGTCACCCTGCGGGGGAGCGTCACCGCCGCGCTGGCACCCCGACCCGGGCACCGGGGCGCCCGGACCCCCACCCTCCACCTCCGGGTCGGGCACCCCTCCCGCGGCCGAGCGCCCCGGACCCGCGGCGGGCGCCTACGTGTACGGGAAGACTCGGAAGTCGGGGCGGGTGCCGGGCACGCGGCGCAGGGTGCGGGTGATCTCCTCGGCCAGCGCGCGGGCGGCCCGCAGCGCCGCCGTGTACTCCTGCGAGGTGCGCAGCGGGCGCTGGTACGCCATGAAGCGGGAGGCTGACGGGGATGGGGGGCGGAGGGGGGGGGGGGTTAGGGGTCAGACGGGCACCCACGGGCGCCCTCCCCGCCCCGCGCCGCCCGCCCCGCGCTCACCCAGGATGGTGCCGTTGGCGTCCATGCTGACCGCCGTGTCGTAGGCGCCCAGGCCGCTGCGGAGGGGGAGGGGGGGAGCCGTGGGTGCCCGGGGGCCCACACGTGCGTGTGGCCCCCCCTCCCCGCCCCCCGCCGCACGGGTGCCCCCCCGGGTGGCACCTACCCCTTGGCGCACTGGAGGGTGGGGTGGTCGTGGAGGAACCAGGGCAGGAACTGCTCGAACTCCTGCACCGTGGGGCGCCGCGTGACGTTCAGGCAGCGCCCCCCCAGGCAGCTGGGGTCGCCTGCGGGCACGGACGCGCTCAGCACCCCCCAGCACCCACCGGGCGCCACGGCAGGCACCGGGTAGACCCCCAAGGGACGCCATGGCGGGCACCCGATGACACCTAATGGGATCCCAATGGGCACCCGACGGGCATCGTGGTGGGCACCCAACGTACACCCAACAGCCACCATGGCGGGCACCCAATGGCCACCATGGCGGGCACCCAACATGCACCCAACGGGCATCATGGTGGGCACCCAACGTACACCCAATGGCCACCATGGCGGGCACCCAACATACACCCAACGGGCATCGTGGTGGGCACCCAACGTACACCCAATGGCCACCATGGAGGGCACCCAACATACACCCAATGGCCATCGTGGTGGGCACCCAACGTACACCTGACGGCCACCATGGCGGGCACCCAACGTACACCCAACAGCCACCATGGTGGGCACCCAACCTCCACCCAGTGGCCACCATGGCGGGCACCCAATGGCGACCCAAAGGCCACTATGGCGAGCACCCAACCTCCACCCAATGGCCACCATGGCGGGCACCCAACGTGCACCCAATGGCCGCCACGGCGGGCACTCAGTGTGCACCCAACGGCCACCCAAAGGCCACCATGGCGTGCACCCAATGGCCACCCAATGGCCACCCAATGGCCAACCAGTGGCCACCATGGTGAGCACCCAACTTCCACCCAATGGCCACCACGGTGGGCACCCAATGGCCACCCAACGTGCACCCAACGGCCACCATGGTGGGCACCCAATGTGCACCCAATGGCCACCCTGATGAGCACCCAACCTCCACCCAACGGCCACCATGGCGGGCACCCAACGTGCACCCAACGGCCGCCACGGCGGGCACCCAATGGCCACCCAACGGCCGCCACGGCGGGCACCCAATGGCCACCCAATGCACAACCAACGGCCGCCATGGTGGGCACCCAATGTGCACCCAACGGCCGCCATGGCGGGCACCCAATGGCCACCCAATGCACAACCAACGGCCGCCATGGTGGGCACCCAATGTGCACCCAACGGCCGCCATGGCGGGCACCCAATGGCCACCCAATGCACAACCAACGGCCGCCACGGTGGGCACCCAATGTGCACCCAACGGCCATGACAGTGGGCACCCAACCTCCACCCAACGGCCGCCATGGTGGGCACCCAATGTGCACCCAATGGCCACCCTGGTGAGCACCCAACCTCCACCCAATGGCCACCCTGGTGAGCACCCAACCTCCACCCAATGGCCGCCACGGTGGGCACTCAATGTGCACCCAACGGCCACCACGGTGGGCACCCAACCTCCACCCAACGGCCACCATGGTGGGCACCCAACGGCCACCACGGCGGGCACCCAACGTGCACCCGACGGCCACCACGGCGGGCACCCAACGTACGCCCAGCGGCCACCATGGCGGGCACTGGGTGTACACCCAACGGCCGCCACGCTGTAGACCTCGTACGCCACAGCGCCCCCTCCCAGCGCCCCCCGGCGCCCCCTCACCGCTGGTGGAGGGGCAGAACTCCCCGCTGTGGTTGCCGAACCGGTGGATGCGGCAGCAGCGCCCGGTGGGGTTGAGCCAGTCGAGGAAATCGTCCACCCAGGAGGTGGCGGGGATGGCGAGGTAGGACCTGGGGCGGGGGGCAGGGTCGGCGGGGGGGCTGCCAGGACGGCCCCCCCCGCACCCCCCCCCCCCAGCCAGCCCCACTCACACGTTGGGGAAGCGCGTGGCGTACTGGATGGTGTGGGTGAGGGAGTCGCCGTCGCAGCCGGCGCTGGAGCAGATGCCGTTGGTGCCGGCGGTGGAGGAGAAGTTGTAGCCGCCGGTGGTGACGAAGTAGGTGGGGACCCCCACCGCCAGGTACCGGTTCATGGCCGCGAAGTACCGCAGCATGTACGAGTCCTGGGGGGCACCCCACGTCACCCACGGCGCCCGGGGCGGGGTGGCGACACCGGCTCCGTGTGTCCCCGCATAGGGCCAGGTCCTCCCCCCGGGGGCGCACCCCTACGCGGCCACGCCAGCTGCGCGCGTGTGGGGCCACGCCGCCCCCGTGCTGGGCCGATATAGGGCTAGGCTGGCCCCAGAGCGACCCCTGCGCCCCCACACGGGCCAGGCTGTCCCCGTGCCACCCCCTATCTAGGGCTGTACTGTCCCCACGCGTCCCTGTAGGGGTCACGCCCCTGTGCATCCCTGTATGTCCCCATATAGGGCCCTGTCAGCCCCACGTGGGGCCGTGCTGCGCACATACGGCCCCTATGGGGCTACGCCGTGCCCATAAGCGGCCACAGCATCCCCGTGCTGGCCCCATAGAGGACAGCGTTGTCCCTGTAGGGGCCATCCCGCCCCTGTGTATCCCTGTACGGGGCCATGCCGTCCCCCTACGCTGCCATATAGGGCCACATCAGCCCCATAGCGGCCATGCTGTGCCCATATGGGGCCACGCGTTCACCGTGCTGGCCCTGTACGGACCCATCCTGTCCCCACGCGTCCCTGTAGGGGCCATAGTGTCCCTGTGCATCCCTATATGTCCCCGTATGGGGCCATGCTGTACCCATAAAGGGCCGTGATGTCACTGTGCTGTCCCTATACGGACCCATCCTGTCCCCACGCGTCCCTGTAGGGGTCACACCCCTGTGCATCCTTATATGTCCCCGTATGGGGCCCTGTCAGCCCCACGTGGGGCCGTGCTGCGCACATACAGCCCCTATGGGGCTACGCCGTGCCCATAAGTGGCCACAGCATCCCCGTGCTGGCCCTATACGGAGCCATCCTGTCCCCACGCGTCCCTGTAGGGGTCACGCCCCTGTGCATCCCTGTATGTCCCCATATAGGGCCCTCTCAGCCCCACGTGGGGCCGTGCTGCGCACATACGGCCCCTATGGGGCTACGCCGTGCCCATAAGTGGCCACAGCATCCCCGTGCTGGCCCTATATGGAGCCATCCTGTCCCCACGCGTCCCTGTAGGGGCCATAGTGTCCCTGTGCATCCCTATATGTCCCCATATAGGGCCTTGTCAGCCCCACATGGGGCGGTGCTGCGCACATATGGCCCCTATGGGGCTACGCCGTGCCCATAAGTGGCCACAGCATCCCCGTGCTGGCCCTATAGGGGGCCATAGTGCCCCTAGAGGGGCCATCCCGCCCCGCGTGTCCCTGTACGGGCCGTGCCACCCTGTACGGTGCCAACTGCCCCACACAGGGCCAGACCGTCCCCATAGGTCCCCGTGTGGGGCCCAACCGGCCCCACAGGAGCGGTAGCACACACACACACACCCCCACGTCCCCACTCAGGGCCGCGCCGACCCCGGTGCCCCGTCACCCCACACCCCGGGGGGGCCGGGACCCTGCCCCACCTCGGGCATGGCGAGCTCCTGGTCCAGCCCCACGGGCACCTGCAGGGTCAGGTACAGCCCGGCGCAGGCCAGGAACAGGAACAGCAGCACCTGCCATGGGCACCCGTCAGGGACCCCCAGCCCCCCCAGCCCCCCGCGACCCCCCCCCCAGCCCCCCCCAACACCTCTGTGCCCCCCTCAGACCTCCTGGACCCCTCCAGAGGTCCCCAGCCCCCCACGTCCCACCCCCTCCCCCCTCCCTGTCCCTACACCCCTATGACCTGTCCCCCCCATGTCCCCCGTCCCCCCCCAGCTCCCAGGACCCTCCAAAATCCCCCCTTACACCCCACATCCCCCCTGACCCCCAGAACCCTCCCCACCGCCATGCTCCCCCCACCCCCCCAAGGTCCTCCCACCCCCCCCAGGTGCCCTCCCACCACCCAGGACCCTCCAGATACCCCCCCCCCGACCCCCAAGAACCTCACTCCCCCCCCCCCCCTGCCATGGCCCCCCTCAGCCCCTCCAGGACTCCTCACCCCCCCCCATTACCCCCTCCCAGACCCCAGGACCCCCTCCTACACCCACCACCCCCCCTGACCCACAGGAATCTCCCCCCCCCCGACCCCCCCAGCCCCCCCCTCACCACGACGGGCCGTGCCAGGCGGTGCAGCAGCAGCGGGACGCAGAGGCGCTGCAGCAGTGGGCGCAGCAGCCGGACCCCCTGCCCCCCCTGCCCCCCCTCGCCCAGCCCGCAGCAGCAGCAGAGGTCGAAGCGGGCGGCCTGGGGGCAGCCACCGGTGGGCATCGGGCACCCCGGGCACCCCACGCCCACCATGGGCGTCCCTCATCCCCACGGGCACCCCAGACCCGGCCTGGAGACCCCAGACCCACCACAGGGACCCCACACCCACCCCACACCCACCCTAGGGATCCCCATACTCATGGGCACCCTGCGCCCACCCTGGAGACCCCAGACCCAACACAGGGACCCCACACCCACCCCACACCCACCCTAGGGATCCCCATACTCATGGGCACCCTGCGCCCACCCTGGGGACCCCAGACCCACCCTGGAGACCCCAGACCCACCACAGGCACCCCACGCCCACCATGGGGGTCCTCATCCCCACGGGCACCCCACACCCACCATGGGGGTCCCTCATCCCCACCAGACACCCCATGTCCACCCTGGGGACCCCAGACCCACCCTGGGCCCATCCTGGAGGACCCTCATAGCTGCGTCCACCCTGGGGGTCCTCATCCCTATGGGCACCCCACACCCACCCTGGAGACCCCTGACCCACTACAGGGACCCCACACCCACCCCACACCCACCCTAGGGATCCCCATACTCATGGGCACCCTGCGCCCACCCTGGGGACCCCAGACCCACCCTGGGGATCCCTCATCCCCACGGGCACCCCACACCCACCTTTGAGACCCCAGACCCACCACAGGCACCCCACGCCCACCATGGGGGTCCTCATCCCCACAGGCACTCCACGCCCACCCTGGGGACCCCACACCCATCCTGGGGGACCCTCATAGCTGCGCCCAACCTTGGGGTCCTCATCCCCATGGTCACCCTGTGCCCACCCCACACCCACCCTGGGGGTTCCTTATCCCCCCAGGCACCCCACACCCACTCTGGGGACCCCACACCCACCACAGGCACCCCGCACCCACCCTGGGGGGTCCTGATAGCCATGGGCACCCTGTGCCCACCCTGGGGACCCCAGACCCACCCTGGGGGGTCCTCATCCCCATAGGCACCCCATGCCCACCCTGGGGACCCCAGACCCACCCTGGGGGGTCCTTATCCCCATGGGCACCCCATACCCACCACAGAGACCCCACATTCTGGGGGTCCTCATGTCCATGGGCACCCTGTGCCCACCCTGGGGACCCCAGACCCACCCTGGGGGGTCCTCATCCCCATGGGCACCCCATGGCCACCCTGGGGACACCATACCCACCACAGGGACCCCACACCCTGGGGGTCCCCATGTCCATGGGCACCCTGTGCCCACCCCATGGCCACCCTGGGGACCCCACACCCACCCTGGGGGTTCCTCATCCCCGTGGGCACCCCACACCCACCCCACACCCACCCTGCGCACCCCACTCCCATGGGCTCCCCCCACGCCCACCCTGGAGACCCTGACGCCCCTGCCCACCTGTGCCCCCCGTGCCACCCCTCCCGGGGTCCCCCCGCCCCCCCACCTCCTGCCGCCGGGCGTCCAGGGCCACCAGCGCGACGAACCCCGACATCTGGAGGAGGAAGTCGAGGGCGATGGCCAGGGCGGCCGTGAGGGCGAAGGTGCGGACGGCGGGCATGGACGAGAGGGCGCCTGCGGGACCCGGCGTCAGCCCCCCGCGCCCCCCACGCCGCCGGCCGCGTGTCCGACACCCACCGGGCCCCCCCCATGTCCCACCACCACCCCCTCCCCCGCCCCTGTGCCCACCCTGTGCCACCCCTGTCCCTACACCCCCCACGTCCCCACACCCACCCTGTGCCCCCCACATCCCAATACCCCCCATATCCCCCCCCCACGCCCCTGTGCCCACCCTGTGCCCCCCAATTCCCATGTCCCTCTGCCCTCCCTGTCCCCCCATGTGCCCCCCATGTCCCTGCACCCCCATGTCCCCGTGCCCACCCTGTGCCCCCCAATTCCCATCTCCCCATGCCCACCCTGTGTCCCTGTGCCCCCCATGTCCCTGTGCCCCCCCCATGCCCCCCATGTCCCTGTGCCCCCCCCATGATCCCCATGTCCCTGGGTCCCCCATTTCCCTGTGTCCCCAGTGCCCCCCATGTCCCAATACCCCCCACGTCCCTGTGCCCACCCTGTGCCCCCCACATCCCAATACCCCCCATATCTCCCCCCCACATCCCTGTGCCCACCGTGTCCCAACACCCCCCATGGCCCTGTGCCCTCCCCATGTCCCCACGTCCCCCCTGGGGACCCTAATGCCCACGGGCACCCCACGCCCACCCTGGGCACCCCATGTCCAAATGCCACCCATGGCCCTGTGCCCACCCTGTGCCCCCCATGCCTCCGTGCCCCCTATGTTCCTGTGTCCCCTGTGCCACCCCTGTCCCTACACCCCACACATCCCCACGCCCACCCTGTGCCCCCCACATCCCAATACCCCCCATATCCCCCCCCCACGCCCCTGTGCCCCCCAATTCCCATGTCCCTCTGCCCTCCCTGTCCCCCCCTGTGCCCCCCATGTCCCTGGGTCCTTTGTGCCCCCCATGTCCCAACACCCCCATGTCCCTGTGCCCCCCCCCGTGTCCCCCACATCCCAATACCCCTCATATCCCCCCCCCCCCCATCCCTGTGCCCACCCCAGTGCCCACCGTGTCCCCCCCCCGCCATGTCCCCACGCCCCGCCCCGGGAACCCTAATGCCGGTGGGCACCCCACGCCCGCCCTGGGCACCCCCACGCCCCTGTGCCCCCCCCCCGGGTGCCCCCCGTGCCTGCTCACCCAGGAGGAAGCAGATGACCTCGGAGGTGCTGCAGAGCAGGACGCTGGGTGCCACCCCCGCCAGCACCCGCCCGATGTGCTGCTCCCGCGTCTCGCCCGGCGCCCGCTGCGACTGCTGCTGGCGGCCGCCGTGAGGGGGGTCCCGCCGGGGGGCCGCCCCCCCCGGCCCCGGCCACCCCACACAGGCACCCGCATGGCCCAGCCGGCCGGTGCTGCCACCTGCACGGCGCGGGCCACAGTGCCCCACGGGGACCCCTGCGCCCCACAGGGATGCCCCACCCAAGGGTGCCCACCCGCCCCATGGGGACCCCATGTCCCCAGGGTGCCCACAGGGACCCCTGCGCCCCGTGGGGATGCCCCACCCAAGGGTGCCCAACCTCACCATGGGGACCCCATGTCCCCAGGGTGCCCACAGGGACCCCTGCGCCCCGTGGGGAAGCCCCCACCCAAGGGTGCCCACCTGCCCCATGGGGACCCCCATGTCCCCAAGCGGCCCACAGGGACCCTTGCACCCATGGGTGCCCCCTTCCCCTGTGCCCCATGGGGATGCCCCACCCAAGGGTGCCCACCCGCGCCATGGGGACCCCATGTCCCCAGGGTGCCCCCACATCCCATGGGGACACCCCCATGTCCCCAACGGTGCCCTCCTGCCCCATGGGGTCTCCCATGCCCCAAAGGTGTCCACAGGGCCCCCTGCGCCCATGGGTGCCCCTGTGCCCGTGGGGATGCCCCCACCCAAGGGTGCCCACCCACCCCAGGGGGTCTCCCATGTCCCCATGGTGCCCCCACCTCCCATGGGGACCCCCATACCCACAGGGTCCCCTGCACCCATGGGTGCCCCACTGCCCTGTGTCTGTGGAGACACCCCCACCCAAGGGTGCCCACCCGCCCCATGGAGACCCCATGTCCCCAGGGTGCCCCCGCACCCCATGGGGACCCCCATGTCCCCAACAGTGCCCTCCTGCCCCATGGGGTAGCCCATGTCCCCAGGGTGCCCCCACATCCCATGGGGGACCCCCATGTCCCTGAGGGGCCCACAGGGACCCCTGCGCTCATGGGTGCCCCCTGCCCCTTTGCCCATGGGTGCTCCATGTCCCTGTGCCCCATGGGGATGCCCCCCCCCAAGGGTGCCCACCCACCCCATGGGGTATCCCATGTCCCCAGGGTGCCCTCCTGCCCCATGGGGTCTCCCATGCCCCAAAGGTGCCCACAGGGCCCCCTGTGCCCATGGGGATGCCCCCCCCAAGGGTGCCCACCCACCCCAGGGAGTATCCCATGTCCCCAGGGTGCCCCCACCTCCCATGGGTATCCCCATGTCCCTAAGGGGCCCACAGGGACCCCTGCACCCATGGGTGCTCCATGCCCCTGTGCCCCATGGGGATGCCCCCCCCAAAGGGTGCCCCCCCACCCCATGGAGACTCCATGTCCCCAAGGTGCCCCCATGCCCCATGGGGATCCCCCCATGTCCCCCTGCACCCACGGGTGCCTTGTGCCCCCCGGGGACGCCCCCACCCACGGGTGCCCACGCGCCCCACGGGGACCCCCGTGCCCCCCACCTGGTACTCCTGCACGAAGATGAAGATGTTGTCGGCGCCGACGGCGAGGACGAGGAAGGGCACGACCTCGAGGATGATGAGGGACGAGGGCACCCCCAGCAGCGCCAGCAGCCCCATGGCGGCCAGCACCGCGCCCAGCACCACCGCGATGCCCCCCAGCGCCAGCGTCACCTTCGACTCCACCTGCCAGCGGGGGGCACGCGCCCCCGTGCCCTCAGGTCCCCTCTGGCCCCGTGCCCACCCTCTGCCCCCCACGTCCCTGTGAGCGCCCTGGGCCCCCCGTGCCCCCCTGTGCCCCCCAGTTCCCGTCTCCCCATGCCCCCCCTGTGCCCCCCATATCCCAACACTCCCCACATCCCAACACCCACCCTGTGCCCCCCACATCCCAACACCCCCCCATGTCCCCACGCCCCCCCCCCAAGGACCCTAATGCCCATGGGCACCACCCTGGGCCCACCCTGAGCACCCCACCGTGTTCTTGTGCCCACCCTGCGTGCCCCACATCCCCCTGCCCACCCCCTGCCCTCCATGTCCCAAGATCCCCTGGCATCCCTGTGCCCCCCCCACATCCCAACACCCCCCCACGTCCCCACACCCACCCTGTGCCCCCCACGTCCCAACACCCCCTGGCATCCCCATGCCCCCCACGTCCCCATACCCACCCTGTGCCCCCCATGTCCCAACAGCCCCTGGCATCCCCATGCCCCCCACGTCCCCATACCCACCCTGTGCCCCCCATGTCCCAACGCCCCTGGCATCCCTGTGCCCTCCCACATCCCAACACCCCCCACGTCCCCACACCCACCCTGTGCCCCCCATGTCCCAACACCCCCTGGCATCCCCGTGCCCCCCACGTCCCCATACCCACCCTGTGCCCCCTGCGTCCCAACACCCCCTGGCATCCCTGTGCCCCCCACGTCCCCATACCCACCCTGTGCCCCCCATGTCCCAACAGCCCCTGGCATCCCCGTGCCCCCCACGTCCCCATACCCACCCTGTGCCCCCCATGTCCCAACAGCCCCTGGCATCCCCGTGCCCCCCACGTCCCCATCCCCCTGCGTGCCCGCCGCGCCCCACCCCCCCGGCCCCCCGCACCAGGACGCGGCGCCAGGCCGTGTACTCGCCCAGGGCCAGGGCGATGTAGGCGAACACCAGGAGGTAGCTGAGCGCGAAGACCGGGACGTCCTCCCCCGTCGTGCGGTTGATCTCGTCCTCCAGCGAGCGCTGCCGGGGCGCAGCGGGCTCAGCCCCTTGGGGCGGCCGGGGTGAGGGGGTCCCCCCAACCCCACGCCCTGCCCCCACCCGAAGCCGGGCGGGGGGATGTCTGACCTCGGCCATGAAGGCGACGGAGAGGTTGGGGCCGTGGGAGCGCTGGAAGTCGCCCACCACCTGGAGGAAGCGCCGCTCCCAGCTCAGCACCCACTCGCGGCGGGGGTCCCCGGGGGGGAAGTTGGTGAGGGAGTAGGTGACGATCAGCGCCTCCGCCTCCGTGTACTCCGAGCCTGCGGGGGCGGCGGGGGTCACCCCCGGGGGGTCGCAGGTACCCTCCCCACACACACACCCCCCCCCGCCCCCCAACTCACCGGGGTAGCCCCCCAGGGCGATGTAGGGGAAGACGGGCCCCCCGTACTGGGCCATGCAGCTCAGCTCCAGCGCCGTGATGTCCTGGAAGGAGAGCGGGGAGCTGGGGGGGGACACGGGGCGGCGTGAGCGCGGGCGCCCCACGGGCCGCGCCCCGCCGTGGGGGACCGGTGGCACCCCCAGCCCCACAGACCAGCACCCCGCGGGCAGCCCGCAGCCAGCACCCACGCCCAGCACCCCATAGATCCCAGCACCCCAGCCCCACAAGTTGGCACCCTGTGGGCGCTGTGCCCAGCACCCCATAGATAGCACCCTAGCCCCACAAGTTGGCACCCCATGGGTGCTGTGCAGTGCCCGGCACCCCACAGACAGCACCTCAACCCCACAGCCCAGTACCTTGTGGGGACTGTGCCATGCCCAGCACCCTATAGCCAGCACCCTGACCCCTCAGTGTGGCACCCCATGGGCCACTGTGCCCACCACCCCATAGACAGCACCCCAGCCCCACAGCCCAGTACCCCATGGGCACCAGGCCATGCCCACCACCCCATAGACAGCACCCCAGCCCCACAGCCCAGTACCCCATGGGCACTGTGCCATGCCAGGCACCCCACAGATAGCACCCCAGCCCCACAGCCCAGCACCCCATGGGCACTGTGCCATGCCCAGCACCCCATACCCAGCACCCTGACCCCCCAGCCCACTACCCCACGGGCACTATGCCATGCCAGGCACCCCACAGATAGCACCCCAGCCCCACAGCCCAGCACCCCATGGGCACTGTGCCATGCCCAGCACCCCATACCCAGCACCCTGACCCCCCAGCCCAGCACCCCACGGGCACTATGCCATGCCAGGCACCCCACAGATAGCACCCCAGCCCCACAGCCCAGCACCCCCATGGGCACTGTGCTATGCCCAGCACCCCATACCCAGCACCCTGACCCCCCAGCCCCAGCACCCCACAGGCACGAGGCCATGCCAGGCACCCCACAGACAGCACCCCGTGAGGACCGTGCTGAGTCCAGCACCCTATAGCCACCACCCCGACCCCCCAGCGCAGCACCCCACAGGGCACCGCCGCGCCCCCCAGCGCCCTCCCCTCAACCCACCACCCCGGGGGGGGGGGCACCCACTTGACGCAGTAGATGAGGTGGTCGCGCCAGTCGACGGTGCCGGTCTCTTCGCCGTCGGTCTGGGTGGCCGTCATGGCCAGGCGGGTGCCGTTGTTCTGGAAGTACTGGGTGACGCTGTTGACGCAACAGTCCCCCAGCTCCGGGTCCTGGGCGTTGAGGGGGGCGTAGCAGACGTCCCTCAGCGTCACCTCCCTGCCCGCCGCCGGCGCCCACGCCGTGACGGCCGCCAGCCGCTCCTGCAGCTCCAGCAGCGCCCGCAGCACGTCCGCCGACAGCACCCCGCTGAAGTTCTTGGCGCCCAGCACCACCGACTCGTAGGTGGAACCGGCCGCCCCGGCGCCGTCACGATCACTTGGTTGGTGCGGAAGAAAGGCCCGAAGTGCTGGTCGTGGAAAGCTTTCTCTTGGCGGGCGCGGCTGCCCGGCGCCGACCACAGCTCCACCGGGTCCGTGGTGAGGCGAAGGGTCACCAAACCGGCCGACAAACCGCCCGCCAGCACCGTCGCCACCGCCAACACCGTCACGGGGTGCCCGGCCACCAGCGTGCCCCACCGGCGGAAAGCCCTCTCCAGGACGCGGTGGCCGGCGGCGCCCAGGCGCGCCGAGCAGCTGGCGGAGCGCGGCGGCGGCGCGGCGGCTCCCTTGGCCGTCGGGGTGGCGTCTCCCTTGGCCGTCGGCGGCGCCCCGTCCCTCTTGGACCTCCAGCGCCGGCACAGCAAGGCGCCGACGAAGACGAGGGCGAGGAGGGCGAAGAGCAGCCCGCAGAGCACCAGGGCCCCGTCGGCGTCGCCGATACGGAACGGGGGCGGCGGGTCGGGGGGGAGCGATGATGGGCGGGCAGGATTCGGCGCAATCCTGGCAGGAGCAGGGCTGCTCCTGGGCGCCGAGGGCCTGGTCGCAGCCCCAGGCGCGCCCCGCCAGCGGCACGACGCCGTCGCCGGGCAGCGTGCCGTTGGGCGTCAGTCGGAAGTCGATCTGGAGCGGGGCCAAGCCGTTGTTTTTATCCCCTTGGAAATCCAACCAGCGCTGGGTGGTGCAGAGGCGGGCGCCGTAACGCCCGCACATGGTGTCGATGGCGTAACCGCCGGTGGCCGGCAACCGGACGCCGCGGCAGGAGGCGAAAGCGGCGTCGGCGAAATGCCGGCGGTAAAAGCACTGGTACTCCACGACGGCGAGCTGGGGCGCCCCCGAGGCCGCGGTGCGGTTGACGACGCGGGTGACGTTGGCGAAGAGGCTCTGGTCGGGGCTGCAAATGTTGTTGCAGTAGATGTTGGCGAAATTCCTGGCGCAGGCCGGGCAGCGGGAGAGGACGGTGCCGGAGAGGGCCACGCTGAGCTGGAGGGCGCCGAGCTGCGCCAGGGAGCAGCACACCCGCGTCGTCTCGTTGCCCTCCTGCACCAGCTCGGGGCAGACGGTGCGGAGCAGCGCCAGGAGCGCGGGCGAGGCCGGGCGCGCCGGCGTGTTGGAGAGGCAGGGCACGTTGGAGGGCACCAGCGACGCGTTCACCTCCGGGTTGCGCCCGCATTCGCCGTAGAAGGCGCAGTAACCGGCGCGGTGCACGGGGGTCAACGACGGAGCGGCCTGCGGCGATCGGGGAGGGGGTTGGGGGGACACACGGCCCCCCCGGGTGGTACCCGCGGGCACCGTGCCAGAGTCCCCCTGGCGCCGCCACCCCCACCCGGTCCAAGCGGCCCCCACGGGCACCGCGCTGGCATCCCCCCGGCTCTGCCCATCCTTCCCAACGGCACCCACGGGCACCGTGCCGGCGGCCCACCACACCCACCCCCTCCAAGTGGCACCCACGGGCACCGCCCTGGTGGTCCCCTGGCTCCACCACCCCCTCCAAGTGGCCCCCATGGACACCACACCGGCCCCACCACCCCCACGCAGTCCAAGTGACACCCACGGGCACCGCACCGGTGTCCCCCCAGCTCTGCCACCCCCACCCAGTCCAAGTGACACCCACGGGCACCGCGCTGGCATCCCCCTGGCTCTGCCCATCCTTCCCAACGGCACCCACGGGCACCGTGCCGGTGTCCCACCACCCCCACCCCCCTCCAAGTGGCACCCACGGGCACCGCCCTGGTGGTCCCCTGGCTCCACTACCCCCTCCAAGTGGCCCCCATGGACACCACACCGGCCCCACCACCCCCACGCAGTCCAAGTGACACCCACGGGCACTGCACCGGTGTCCCCCCAGCTCTGCCACCCCCACCCAGTCCAAATGGCCCCCACGGGCACCGCGCTGGCATCCCCCCGGCTCCATCACCCCCTCCAAGTGGCCCCCACGGGCACCACACCGGCATCCCCCCGGCTCTGCCCATCCGTTCCAACGCCACCGCGGGCACCACGTCAGCGTCCCCCCGGCCCCACCACCCCCACCCAGTCCAAGTGACACCCATGGGCACCGCGCTGGCATCCCCCTGGCTCTTCCCATCCGTCCCAACAGCACCACGGGCACCATGAGGGTGGTCCCCGGGGTCCACCACCTCCTCCAAGTGGCCCCCACGGGCACCGTCCAGGTGGTCCCCTGGCTCTGCCATCCCCTCCAAACAGCACCCACGGGCCCCCACCATCACTACCCCCTCCAAGTGGCCCCCACGGGCACCGCGCTGGCATCCCCCTGGCTCTGCCCATCTTTCCCAACAGCACCCACGGGCACCGTGAGGGTGGTCCCCGGGCTCCAACACCCCCTCCAAGTGGCCCCCATGGGCACCACACCAGGTCCACCCCCCCCCACCCCAGCTAAACAGCACCCACAGGCACCACGTTGGCATCTCCCCGGCCCCACCACCCTTCCCAACGGCACCCGTGGGCACCGCACCAGCGTCCTCCCAGCCCCACCACCCCCTCCCAGTCCAAACAGCACCCATGGGCACCGCCCTCGTGGTCCCCTGGCTCCACCACCCCCCCCAAGTGACACCCATGGGCACCACACCGGCGTCCCCCCGGCTCTGCCCATCCGTCCCAACGCCACCGCGGGCACCGTGTCAGCGTCCCCCCAGCCCCACCACCCCCTCCAACTGGCCCCCATGGGCACCGCACCAGTATGCCACCAGCTCCACCCAGTCCAAACAGCACCCACGGGCAGCGCCCTGGTGGTCCCCTGGCTCCACCACCCAGTCCAAGTGGCACCCATGGGCACTGCCATGGGCCCCACCACCCCCACCCAGTCCAAATGGCACCCATGGGCACCGCGCCAGCATCCCCCCAGCCCCACCACCCCCTCCAACTGGCCCCCCACAGGCACCGCACCAGCATCCCACCAGCTCCACCAGCCCCACCCAGTCCAAACAGCACCCACGGGCACCACCCTGGTGGTCCCCTGGCTCCAGCACCCAGTCCAAGTGGCAACCATGGGCACTGCCATGGGCCCCACCACCCCCACCCAGTCCAAATGGCACCCATGGGCACCGCGCCAGCATCCCCCCAGCCCCACCACCCCCTCCAAGTGACACCCATGGGCACCACATGGGCCCCACCACCCCCACCCCACCCAAACAGCACCTACGGGCACCGTGCCGGCGTCCCCCCGGCCCCGCCACCCCCCACCCCTCCAAACCTCACCCCACGGGCACCCCCGCGGCTCTGCCCCCAGCGGTCACCCACCCCCCCCGCCCTGGGGCACCTACCAGCACCAGGAGGGTGCCGAGCACCGCGCCGGCCAGCGCCACAGCCCCCGGCATCCTGGGCAAAAGGGTGCCACCCGCTCCGCCGGGCGCCTATAAGACCCCGGGGCGCGGGGCCGCTGGCCTGACGCGCCGAAGCCAATCAGCCCTCGCCCGGGCCGTAAAGCCCTTGTGATCATTAACCGCCATCGATCCATCCATCGCCCGCCGCGCGGGGAACCCCCCCCCAACCTTCCCGGGGAGGGGGCGCCCCGCCGTGCCCCGGTCGGGGGTGAGGAGGGGGTGTTGGCGGTGCTGCGCCCACCCAGGATGCCCCGGGGCGGGGGGTGGCGGAAGCGGAGAGGCCGTGGGAAACGTCCCCCCCCGGCCGGGCACCGGGATGCGGGTGCCGGGGGGGGGGGGAAAGCGGGTGCCGCCCCGCGTGGGCGGCAAAACCCCCCGGGCGTTGCGAGCGGGGGCTGCCGTGCCCCCCGCGGGGGGGGGGGGGTTGCTGGTGCCAAGGCCCCGTGCCCCCGTGCCGGGAAGGGGTCAGGGCCAACCGGCGGCCTTGGACGGGAGCGGCGCCCCCCCCATCCCCCCCCAACACCCCGATAAGGCACCGGCACCCCGATAAGGGCACCCCGAGGGGTGACGCCCGCCTCGCACGCCACGGGGCAGGGCCGGGCGCCCCGGGAGGGGGCACCGGGGGGGCAGCGCCCCCTCACCGCCCGCTGCCGGGTGTGCCAGGCTACCGGGGCCTGCGGCAACGTCGGCACGGGGGGCGGCAGCCGAGGGGTCCTGAGCCCCCCCCGAGGTGGCAGCGGCACCCCCCAGCGTCCTTGCCCCGGTTTATGGCCCCGGCACCGCCGTGGCACCGATAAGGGGGGGGAGAACGCCCTGGCACCTTTGCCCGGCGTCAGCGGGAGACGCCACCTCCCGACCCGCCTCCCCCCGGCACGACGCGGCACGGTCCCTCGGCTGCTTTATTGGGGACAGCGGGGGGACACCCCGCGGGGGGGGGGGGGGGGGGGGGCTGCCAGGCGGGCGCGGTGCCCCCCACGGGGCGGGCAGAGCCGCGGGGGGGCTCAGGAGGGCGGCGCGGCCGGAGGCTTGGCGCGGCGGCGGGCGTACTTGAAGCTCCGCAGCGGGTTGCCGGTGCCACGGGACTGGAGAGAGGGGAGAAGGCGGGGGGGTGGGAAAATCAGCGTCAGCCCCCGTGGAGGGGGGGTCCCTCCGCGCCCCCCACTCACCGCAGAGCCGCCCCGCCGCTTGGCGCCGGCGTGGGACAAGCGCAGGCCCTTGCGCTTCTTGAGGGTGGGTTTGGCGACGCCGCGGAGGCTGGGGGGCACTGCGGGCAGAGAGCGGCGGGTGAGAGGGTCCCCGCGCCCCCCCCCCCCCCCAGGGCACTAAGCACCCCCTCCCCGAAAAGGGGCCGCACCCAGGTACTCGGGGACGTTGCGGAGGTGCGGTTTGACGATGGCGGGGTGCAGGGGCTTGTCGTGCCGCAGGACGTGCAGGTCGCGGGGGTTATCCTCGAAATACACCTGCGCACCGAGCGGCCGGGGGGGTTGGCGGGGCCGGGGACCCCCCAGCTGCCCCCCCCCAGGCAGCCCCTGGACCCACTGGGACCCACGGGCCGGGGGAGGGGGGGGGTCACCTGGAGTTTCTCCGAGTTGAGCAGCTCGGCCTTGATCTCCCGCAGCCGGGCTTCCTTCACCGCCTGCTTGGTGACGGAGCGCATGGCGTCCTGGGGGGGGGGACACACGCACGAAGAGGGGGTGTCAGGGGCCGGCGCCCCCCCAAGCCGGTACCACCGGCAGCCCCCCCACCCCACCCCGGCGCCCACCTACCCGGCAGCGGTAGCGCAACCCCTCGATCTCCTCCATGGAGAACTTGTAGGGCTGCAGCATGGACTCGCCGTTCTCTGCGAGGGCGAGGGAGGGGGGGGGGGCGCGCCGTGGGGTCACCCTCAACCACGTGCCGCCCCCGCCACGTCCCCGCGCGTGTGCGTGTCCCCCCCACCCCCCACCCCCGAGCCCCTGACCTCCGGCGAGCGCGTCCTCGATGCGTGCCAGCGCGTCCCGCTCCTCGGGCAGCGCCAAGGTGAGCGCCGTGCCGGGCTTGTCGGCGCGCGCCGTCCTGCGGGCGACGGCGGGGAGGGGGTTCGCTGGGGGGTGTCCGTCACCCCCCCCCGGCCCCCCTCCCGGCCCCGAACCGGCGCGTACCTGCCCACGCGGTGGATGTAGGACTCGACCGTCGGCGGGACGTCGAAGTTGATGACGGCGGCCACGTCCTGGAAGTCGATGCCACGCGCCACGCCGTACTCCGGGTCCTTGCCCCTGCGGGGGGGGACACACGGGGTGGAGCAGGGACACCCCCCTCCCCAGGACCCCCCCGGGCGAGGGGACGCGCTGGACACAGGGAAACCCCTTGGGCATGAGGGACAGACACCCCCCCCCAGCCTTGGGAACCCCGCGGGGACGGGCCGTGGCTGCGGGTGACGCCCCCACCCCACCCCCCCAAGTGGGACCCCCCGGGGGGTCTCACCCCTGGGCAGCACCCTTGCGTTTCTTGCGGGGGGGCTGCTCGGGGGGGCGCCGCCGGCGCCTCCTCGTCGGTGGCCACGATGTAGTCGTAGATGCCGCGGTTGAACTGGGCGATGACGTGGCACCTGGGGACGAGGCGGGTGGCACCATCCAACCCCCCCAAAACCCACCCATCCCCCCCCCATCCTCCACGGGCACCCTGCACCCTCCTGGCCCCCCCAGGGTGTCCTTACCCCCGTGGGCATTCCCCCTGGCAGCCAGGGGCACCCCAAATCCCTGGACACCCCACGGCTCCCTGGCGGCACCCCAATTCCCCAGACACCCCTTGGGCCCCCATGGACACCCCCTTCCCCAGGCACCCCTAAACCCTCCAGGGACACCCCATGGCTCCCCAGGGACACCCCGTTTCCCCAGACACCCCTTGGTGTCCCTAGGGACACCCCATCTCCCAAAGCACCCCATGGCTCCCTGGGGACACCCCACTTCCCAGGGCACCCCTTGGGCCCCCAGGAACACCCCATTTCCCCAGACCCCCCTTGACTCCCCGGTGACCTCCCCACCTCCCCAGCCACCTCTCGGCTTCCTAGGGACCCCCCACTCCCCCAGACACCCCTTATCTCCCTGGGGACCCCCCCACATCTCAGCTTCCCAGGGACCCCCCCCCACTCCCCCAGATCCTCCTTAACTCCCTGGGGACCCCCCCACCTCCCCAGCCACCTCAGCTCCCCAGGGACCCCCCCACTCCCCCAGACACCCCTTAACTCCCTGGGGACCCCCCCACCTCTCAGCTCCCCAGGGACCCCCCCCACTTCCCCAGACCCCCCTTGACTCCCCACTGACCCCCCCACCTCCCCAGCCACCTCTCGGCTTCCTAGGGACCCCCCCACTCCCCCAGACACCCCTTAACTCCCTGGGGACCCCCCCACATCTCATCTCCCCAGGGACCCCCCCACTCCCCCAGACACCCCTTAACTCCCTGGGGACTCCCCCACATCTCAGCCACCTCTCGGCTCCCCAGGGATCCCCCCCACTTCCCCAGACCCCCCTTGACTCCCCACTGACCCCCCCACCTCCCCAGCCACCTCTTGGCTTCCTAGGGACCCCCCCACTCCCCCAGACACCCCTTAACTCCGTGGGGACCCCCCCACCTCTCAGCTCCCCAGGGACCCCCCTCACTCCCCCAGACACCCCTTAACTCCCTGGGGACCCCCCCACATCTCATCTCCCCAGGGACCCCCCCCACTTCCCCAGACACCCCTTAACTCCCTGGGGACTCCCCCACATCTCAGCCACCTCTCGGCTCCCCAGGGATCCCCCCCACTTCCCCAGACCCCCCTTGACTCCCCACTGACCCCCCCACCTCCCCAGCCACCTCTCAGCTCCCCAGGGACCCCCCCCCCACTCCCCCAGACACCCCTTATCCCCTCCCCTCAGACACCCCCTCACCCCCACACCCCCCTCCCTCCCCATGGCACCCCTCAGCCCCTCCCTAAACACCCCTACCCCCCCCCAACACTTGGGGGGGGGGGGGGGTGCCTGGGTTGGGGTACGCCCGGGGTTGGGGGGGGGCGTTACCGGGAGCGCGCCGGGAGCTGGGAGTTGAGGGCGCAGGCGGGAATGCCGAACTGCTCGAGGAAGAGCTTGAGGCGGTAGCAGCGGGGGGGGGACGCGACGAAGAGCAGCGCGCGGCCGCGCAGCAGCCCCAGCCGCAGCAGGGCGCACAGCACCAGGAACTTGTCCTCCTCCGCCCCGCAGCGCACGGCCCACTGCCGCAGCTGGCACCCCCCCGGCAGCCGCGGCTCCGGCGGGCACAGCGTCACCTGCGCCCCCCGCCCCCCCCCCCCGGGGACACGGCGTTGGGGGTCAGGCGACTACAGGGCGTTCGGGGGGGGCCCCGCCGCGGCGGTGGGATCCCACCCGTAGGGTTTCTGCCCCCCAACCAAGGGTGAGTGCCCAAATGTCACCTCGGTGCCCCCCAGACCCCCCCCAGCCCCCCAACCAAGGGTGATTGCCCAAATGTCACCTCGGTGCCCCCCCCCAGACCCCCAACCAAGGGTGATTGCCCAAATGTCACCTCAGTGCCCCCCCAGCCCCCTCACCGGGGACACGGCGTTGGGGGTCAGGCACCTACAGGGCGTTTAGGGGGGGGGGCCCGCCACGGCAGTGGGACCCCACCCATAGGGTTTCTGCCCCCCAACCAAGGGTGATTGCCCAGATGTCACCTCGGTGCCCCCCCAGCCCCCCCCAGCCCCCCAACCAAGGGTGATTTCCCAAATGTCACCCCGGTGCCCCCCCAGCCCCCCCCAGCCCCCCAACCAAGGGTGATTGCCCAAAAGTCACCTCGGTGCCCCCCCAGCCCCCCCCCCCCAGCCCCCCAAGCAAGGGTGATTCCCCAAATGTCACCTCGGTGCCCCCCCCCAGCCCCCCCAGCCCCCTCACCGGGTTGTGCAGCACCAGCTCCTTCAGGGCCTCCACGTCGGGGCTGAAGGTGGCCGACATGAGCAGCGCCTGGTAGATCTTGGGCAGGTGGCTGGGGGGGGGGCGCGGGGGGGCTCAGTGCCAGCCCCCCACCCCCACCCCGTAGTTGGGGGGCGGCTCTGTCACCCCCCCAAGCCCTTGGCACCAGACCTGGCGATGGCCGGGTCCCCCCGGTTTGAGCCCAGCTGCCGCCCCCAGCCCTGGCTCTGAATGCCCCCCCCCCAGCTCTGCAAGTGCCCCCCAAGCCCCTGACTGCACCCTCCAGCCCCACAGCGCCCCACAGCCCTGGCACTGCCCCCCAAACCCTCACAGTGCCCCCCCCAAACCATGGCTGTGCCCCCCTCCCCATCCTCCAGCCCCAAACAGTGCTCCCCAAACCCTCAGTGATCCCCAAAGCCCTGGCTGTGCCCCCCAACCCCCAGTGCCCCCCCGACCCCCTGTCTGTGCCCCCCACATCCTCCAGCCCCAGCAACGTCCCCCAAACCCTCACAGCACCCCCAAACCCCAGGCAATGCCCCCCAACCCCTCAGTGCCCCCCCAGCTCCCTGTCTGTGCCCCCCACATCCTCCAGCCCCAGGCAGTGCCCCCCAAACCGTCACAGCACCCCAAACCCCAGGCAGTGCCCCCCAACCCCTCAGTGCCCCCCACATCCTCCAGCCCCCAGGCAGTGCCCCCCAACCCCTCAGTGCCTCCCAATCTCCCAGTGCCCCCCACATCCTCCAGCCCCAGCAACGTCCCCCAAACCCTCACGGCACCCCCAAACCCCAGGCAGTGCCCCCAACCTCTCAGTGCCCCCCCCAACCCCCCAGTGCCCCCCACACCCTCCAGCCCCAGGCAATGCCCCCCAACCACTCAGTGCCCCCCCTGACCCTGTCTGTGCCCCCCACACCCTCCAGCCCCAGGCAGTGCCCCCCAACCCCTCAGTGCCCCCCCCAACCCCGTCTGTGCCCCCCCCATCCTCCAGCCCCAGGCAGTGCCCCCCAACCCCTCAGTGCCCCCCCCGACGCTGTCTGTGCCCCCCGCATCCTCCAGCCCCAGACAGTGCCCCCCAACCCCTCAGTGCCCCCCAAACCCTGTCTGTGCCCCCCCACATCCTCCAGCCCCAGCAATGTCCCCCAACCCCTCAGTGCCCCCTCCCGACCCCCCCGACCCCCTGTCTGTGCCCCCCCCATCCTCCAGCCCCAGCAACATCCCCCAAACCCTCACAGCACCCCCAAACCCCAGGTAGTGCCGCCCAAACCCTCAGTGCCCCCCCCAACTCCCTGTCTGTGCCCCCCACATCCTCCAGCCCCAGCAATATCCCCCAACCCCTCAGTGCCCTCTCCCCACCCCCCTGACCCCCTGTCTGTGCCCCCCACACCCTCCAGCCCCAGGCAGTGCCCCCCAACCCCTCAGTGCCCCCCCCAACCCACTGTCTGTGCCCTCCCCATCCTCCAGCCCCAGACAGTGCCCCCAACCCCTCAGTGCCTCCCCTGACGCTGTCTATGCCCCCAACATCCTCCAGCCCCAGGCAGTGCCCCCCAACCCCTCAGTGCCCCCCCCAACCCACTGTCTGTGCCCTCCCCATCCTCCAGCCCCAGACAGTGCCCCCAACCCCTCAGTGCCTCCCCTGACGCTGTCTGTGCCCCCCCCATCCTCCAGCCCCAGACAGTGCCCCCAACCCCTCAGTGCCTCCCCTGACGTTGTCTATGCCCCCAACATCCTCCAGCCCCAGACAGTGCCCCCCAACCCCTCAGTACCCCCCCGACGCTGTCTGTGCCCCCCACATCCTCCAGCCCCAGACAGTGCCCCCCAACCCCTCAGTACCCCCCCTGACGCTGTCTGTGCCCCCCACATCCTCCAGCCCCAGACAGTGCCCCCCAACCCCTCAGTACCCCCCCTGACGCTGTCTGTGCCCCCCCCATCCTCCAGCCCCAGACAGTGCCCCCAACCCCTCAGTACCCCCCCCTGACGCTGTCTGTGCCCCCCCCATCCTCCAGCCCCAGACAGTGCCCCCCAACCCCTCAGTGCCCCCCCAACCCTGTCTGTGCCCCCCCACATCCTCCAGCCCCAGCAATGTCCCCCAACCCCTCAGTGCCCCCTCCCGACCCCCCCGACCCCCTGTCTGTGCCCCCCCCATCCTCCAGCCCCAGCAACATCCCCCAAACCCTCACAGCACCCCCAAACCCCGCGTCCCCCGCGCCCCTGGCGGTGCCCCCCTCCACCCCACCCCCCCCAGCCCAGCAGTACCCCGGGGGGTGCCCCCCACCCCCCCCTCACCACAGCAGCGACTTGATGTCCTCGGCGCAGCCGAAGGAGAGCAGGAGGTCGGCCTCGTCCAGCACCAGCAGCTCCAGCGAGCGGCACAGGCCGAGCCCGCGGGCGCCGAGCTGCGCCAACACCCGCCCCGGCGTGCCCACCACCACGTCCGGCTTCTCCATCAGCACCGGCCTGGCGACACCGCGTCACCCCCTGCGCCGCGGGGGGGAGGGGGGGGGGGGGCGCCGGGTGTCACCGGGGGGCGGGGGGGCGCTTACCGCTGGGCGGCAGGGTCGCTGCGGGCGCAGAGGTCGGCCACGCGCACGTCGCGGGCGCAGAAGGAGGCCAGCTGGCGCAGGCTGCGGGCGACCTGCCGGCCCAGCTCCTGCGAGGGCACCAGCACCAGCGCCCGCACCGCCTGCGCCACCGCCGACGGCGCCTGCGCCCCCCCCCGCCCCGGCCCCCCCGGCAGCGTCACCGTGGGGTGAGGGGGGAGAGCGCCGGCGGCGCGCGGAGACCGCCCTCCGCCCCCCACCCCCCCCCACAGGGCCGTGGGGTGTCCCCACGGGTGCCCAGGGACCCCACAGAGAGCCTGGGTGCCCCACGGTGCCCCCCAAACCCTGTCCCACACCCCCCACGGTGCCCACCCCTGCCTGGCTGCCCCACTGCACCCACCCCTCTGACACCCCAGGGTGCCCCCACGCCCACCCAAACCCAATACCCCCAGCACCCACCCCTCTGTGACACCCCAGGGTGCCCCCATGCCCCCCCAAACCCAATGCCCATCCCTGCACAGCAGCCCAGGGGTGCCCCCCATGCCCCCCCAGAGCCAGCACCCATCCCTCTGTGACACCCCAGGGTGCCCCTATTCCCACCCATCCCTGCGTGACACCCCAGGGGTCCCCCCACGCCCCCCTAAACCCAGTACCCACCCCTGCATGGCACCCCAGGGTACCCCCCATACCCACCCATCCCTCTGTGACACCCCGGGGTGCCCCCCACACCCCCCCCAAACCCAGTACCCACCCTGTGCCCCCCGTGCCCACCCATCCCTGCGTGACACCCCGGGGTGCCCCCCACGCCCCCCCACACCCAGTACCCACCCCTGTGTGACACCCCAGGGTGCCCCCCATGCCCACCCATTCCTCTGTGACACCCCAGGGTGCCCCTCCATGCCCACCCATCCCTCCGTGACCCTATGGGGTGCCCCCCACGCCCCCCCAAACCCAGTACCCACCCTGTGTGACACCCCAGGGTGCCTCCCATGCAAACCCATCCCTGCGTGACACCCCCAGGGTGCCCTCCGTGCCTCCCCATCCCTGTGTGACACCCCAGGGTGCCCTCCGTGCCCCCCCATCCCTGTGTGACACCCCAGGGTGCCCCCCGACCCCGTCACGTCAGCCCCGGGTGCCCCCGGCCCCCCGCCGCTCACCGCCTTGATGCGCAGGAGGTGCTGCAGCACCGCCAGCCCGTAGGCCCCGGTCTTCCCGGAGCCGGTCCGGGCCCGGGCCAGGACGTCGCGGCCCTCCAGGGCCAGCGGGATGGCCTCGGCCTGGATGGCCGTGGGGGTGGCCCAGCCCAGCTCGGCCACCGCCTGCGGGCACCGTCACCTCGGGGGCCCGGCAGCCCGGGCTCCCCCCCACCTCCCCCGGGGGTACCCACCGCCACCCCACTCCCCGCAGCGGGGAGCCCGAGGCCTGCAAAGTGCCCCCCCCCCCCAAGTGACCCCCGTGTGCCAGCCCCCTCCCCACCGCAGCACAGGGGCTCCCCAACCCCTCACGCCCCCTCCAATCCCCCAACCCGTGTCGCAGCCCCCTCCCCACGCAGAACACGGGCTCCCCCAGCCCTCACGCCCCCTCCAACCCCCCCCGTGTCCCAGCCCCCTCCCCACGCAGAACACGGGCTCCCCCAGCCCTCACGCCCCCCTCCAACCCCTCCCGTGTCCCAGCCCCCTCCCCACCGCAGCACAGGGGCTCCCTGGCCCCTCACGCCCCCTCCAACCCTCCCCGTGTCGCAGCCCCCTCCCCACGCAGGACACGGGCTCCCCCACCCCTCACGCCCCCTCCAACCCCCCCCGTGTCGCAGCCCCCTCCCCACGCAGAACACGGGCTCCCCCAGCCCTCACGCCCCCTCCAACCCCCCCCGTGTCCCAGCCCCCTCCCCACGCAGAACACGGGCTCCCCCAGCCCTCACGCCCCCTCCAACCCCCCCCGTGTCCCAGCCCCCTCCCCACGCAGAACACGGGCTCCCCCACCCCTCACGCCCCCTCCAACCCCCCCCGTGTCCCAGCCCCCTCCCCACCGCAGCACAGGGCCTCCCTGGCCCCTCACGCCCCTCCAATCCCCCAACCCGTGTCCCAGCCCCCTCCCCACGCAGAACACGGGCTCCCCCAGCCCTCACGCCCCCTCCAACCCCCCCCCCCGTGTCCCAGCCCCCTCCCCACCGCAGCACAGGGGCTCCCCCACCCCTCACGCCCCCTCCACCCCCCCCCCGTGACCCAGCCCCCTCCCCACGCAGGACACGGGCTCCCCAACCCCTCACGCCCCCTCCAACACCCCTCCGTGACCCAGCCCCCTCCCCACGCAAAACACGGGCTCCCCCAGCCCTCACGCCCCCTCCAACCCCCCCCCGTGTCCCAGCCCCCTCCCCACGCAGAACACGGGCTCCCCCACCCCTCACGCCCCCTCCAACCCCCCCCGTGTCCCAGCCCCCTCCCCACCGCAGCACAGGGGCTCCCCAACCCCTCACGCCCCCTCCAACCCCCCCCCCCGTGACCCAGCCCCCTCCCCACCGCAGCACAGGGCCTCCCTGGCCCCTCACGCCCCCTCCAATCCCCCAACCCGTGTCGCAGCCCCCTCCCCACGCAGAACACGGGCTCCCCCAGCCCTCACGCCCCCTCCAACCCCCCCCGTGACCCAGCCCCCTCCCCACGCAGAACACGGGCTCCCCAACCCCTCACGCCCCCTCCAACACCCCCCCCACCGCAGGGCCCAACCCCCACTCAGAGCCTCCCTCCCACCAAGCGGCCCCGTCGCTCGGGTCCCTCCAAGCCCCCCCCCTCCCTCAACCACGACCCCCCCCCCGACCCCCGCGGTGCCCCCCCACGCACCCGCAGCAGCCGCCCGTCCAGCCCCATGTGCTCGAAGCCCTGCGCTCCCGCCGCCATGCTGCCTTCCCTCCGCCCACCGCGCCTGCGCGGCCAGCGCCACTTCCGCCGCCAGCCTAGAGCAGCCGAGTAGGGCGAGCCGCCGCGCCGCCCCCTAGCGGTGGAGGACCGACCAGCACCCCCGCCACACCCCCCCCCCCACCCAAAAACCACCACCCGCGAGTCCTCTCGGCCCCCAAAACGCTTTATTTTTCCACCAAACGCCGGCACGGGGCGGGGCCAGCGCGCTACACCAGCTTCTTGGCCTCGAAGAAGCTCTTGAGGTGCCTCATCTGCCAGATGCCGGTGAGGATGAGGATGACGGTTTGGGCGATGGACCACCACAGCACCCGCTGGTTGGTGCTCTCGCTCGTCATGCGGAACCGCTCCTCCCGGTACTGCCGGCCAAACGGGTCAACCGGCGGGTGGGGAGGGGGGTCCCGGAACCAAAGGGCCCAAGGGATACCCCCCCAATCCTCACCCGTTGGTAGTTCTGCTCCTTCTGGATCTGCTCCACCTGGTCGAGGAGCTGGCGGGCGCGGAGCTGCAGCTCGGTCAGCTTGTCCTTGGCGGCGATCTCGGGGTAGTTGTTGGTGTGTTCGCCCACCTGGATGTCCAGGTGCACCCGCTGCGGGGCGAAGAGGAGCAGAGGAGGGGAGGTCAGCGGATCCCCGACGCCGCCGGCCCTTCCCCGCGTCTGGGGGGTCCGTCCCCACGCCCCCCGCCCCGCCCCGGGGTTACCAGCTTGCCGCCGGCGAAGAGCGCCATGCGGGTGGAGTTGGAGTGGAGGCAGATCTGGTGCTCGCCCGGCGTGTGGGAGGTGAAGGTGAAGCGTCCCTCGGAGCCGTACTGCCGCGACAGCACCACCTGCGCCGGCACGCGCCCGCTCGCGCTCGGGGGACGCACCGGGGCAGCCCCCCCCCCCCCCCCTTTCCCGTGTCCCGCGGGCCCCCTGCCCTGGCAGAGGGGGGTCCCTCTGCTCCCCAAGGAGCCCCTGCCCTTGTCGGGGGGTACGCTGCGCACCCCAGGGACCCCAGGGTCAGGCTGGCAGGTGCCCCGTGCACCCCAAGGAACCCCCTGCCCCAGCTGGGGGACACCCCCCCATGCCCCAGAAACCCCACCCACAACAGTGGGAACCCCACGCAACCCCTGCCTGGCTGGCAGGCACCCCCAGGGACCCCCTGCCTTCACTGGGCAAGCACCCTGTGCTCCCTAGGGACCCCCCCCCAAAGCTGGGAGGCACCCCAGAGACCCTCTGCCCTGACTGGTAGGCACCCCAGGGAACCCCCACCCCAGCTGGCAGGCACCCCAGGGACCCTCTGCCCTCACTGATAGGCACCCCAAGGACTCCCCACCCCAGCTGGCAGGCACCCCAGGGACCCTCTGCCCTGACTGGTAGGCACCCCAGGGACCCCCCACCCCAGCTGGCAGGCACCCCAGGGACCCCCCACCCCAGCTGGCAGGCACCCCAGGGACCCTTTGCCCTGACTGGCAGGCACCCCAGGGACCCCCCACCCCAGCTGGCAGGCACCCCAGGGACCCTTTGCCCTGACCGGTAGGCACCCCAGGGACCCCCCACCCCAGGCTGGCAGGCATCCCAGGGACCCTTTGCCCTGACTGGTAGGCACCCCAGGGACCCCCCACCCCAGCTGGCAGGAACCCCAGGGACCCTCTGCCCTGACTGGTAGGCACCCCAAGGACCCCCCACCCCAGCTGGCAGGAACCCCAGGGACCCTCTGCCCTCACTGATAGGCACCCCAAGGACCCCCCACCCCAGCTGGCAGGCACCCCAGGGACCCTCTGCCCTGACTGGTAGGCACCCCAGGGACCCCCCACCCCAGCTGGCAGGCACCCCAGGGACCCCACACCCAGATTGGTGGGTGCCCCATATGCCCCAGGGCCCCCCCGTCCCAGCTGACGAGCACCCCAGGAGCTCCAGAGACCCCACACCCAGGCTAGCAGGCAACCCGGGGAGCCTCACCAGTGGCACCCTGCGCACCCCAAACCCCCCCCCGCCCTGGCTACAATGCACCCAAGGACACCCTGCCCCAGCTGGTGGGCCCCCCCCATGCCCCACAACCCCACCTCCGGGCCAGCAGGTGCCCGGGACCCCCAGGGACCCGCAGGCCGGCAGGTGCCCGGTCCCCGGGGTACTCACCTTGCCGTCGGGGTCCTTCACCTCTACGTGCATGCCCAGCCCCGGGGTGGAGGGCAGGAATGACTCCGACTGCTTGTCCCACAGCTGCGTCCGGTAGTTCCCTGGGGGGCGGGGGGGGAAGTGGGGCCCAGCCCCCCTCAGCCAGCCCCCCCTCAACCCCTCCGGCTCCTGCGGGTCTCTCCTGCCCCTCCCCAACCCCGGGGTGGCTCCCCGTTACCTCCCGGTGCTGTTCCCACCGCCTCCCCATGCCCCGGTGCCCGCTCCCGTTACCTCCCCCAGCCCCGCTGGCCCCTCCCGTTGCCCCCAGGTGCCTGCTGGTCCCTCCCGTTGGCTCCCCGGTGGTCCCTCCCGTTGCCCCCCGGTGCCCGGTGGTCCTTGACGTTGGCTGCCCGGTGCCCGCTGGTCCCTCCCGTTACCTCCCCCAGCCCCGCTGGTCCCTCCCGTGGCCTCCCGGTGCCCGCTGGTCCCTGACGTTGGCTCCCCGGTGCCCGGTGGTCCCTCCCGTGGCCCCCCGGTGCCCGCTGGCCCCTGACGTTGGCTCCCCGGTGCGCGGTGGTCCCTCCCGTGGCCCCCCGGTGCGCGGTGGTCCCTGACGTTGGCTCCCCGGTGCCCGGTGGTTCCTCCCGTTACCTGCCCCAGCCCCGCTGGCCCCTCCCGTTGCCCCCCCAGCCCCCGGTGGTCCCCTCACCCCTGCCCCCGGTCCCCTGCGACCCCTCCCGTTACCCCCGGCGGCCCCCTCACAGGCCCGCCCCGCCCCCGGCGGCCCCTCCCGCGCCCCGCACCGATGACCATGGTCTCATCCGGGATCTCCTCGATGAAGCAGCGCTTCTCGGTCTCGCCGATGTGGAAGTAGAGGCCGTGGGCGCTCCAGGCCGCCAACAGCACGGCGGCAACCGCCGCCCGCAGCGCCCCCGCCGCCCGCCATCGCCTGCGTCCCCCCCCCCGGCCCCGGCCCGCCCGCGCGGGCGACACTGCGCATGCGCCACTGCCCTCCCGGGCGACACTGCGCACGCGCCACCCGCCGACGGCCACTCACCGGTCCCCACGCTACACCAGCGTCTCTTCACTGCGCATGCGCCCTCACGGTGACACACGCGTGCGCAGCGCGCCTCGCCCGGTGGCGCAGCGAGGAGGGCGCCGCCCCGTTAGCTGCGAGGTTGGGAGTTCGAGCCCCGTCTCGGACAACTCCAACGGGCCCAGTGACCCCCGGGTGCGTCCGGGTGTCCCCCGCCGGGAACGAGCGGGCCCGGTCGTTCAGTCCCGACGGCGCCGAGCCCTCCGGAGGGCGGAGCCAAGCCCTCACACCCCACCAGCGGTGTGGCAACACCGCCACCAGCCTCCTTCCTTCCTTCCTCCCAGCTGCTGCCCGGAGCCTCGGCCGGGGTGGGGGGGGTCCCATGGGTGAGCGGGTGACCGGGGGGGAGACCCACCGGCCCCGGGAAGCGGAACCCGCGGGGACGGATTGCGCCACCGGCAGCCCCCCGCCTCCGCGGGCTGGAAACTTCGGGAGGGGTTATAAAGGCGCTGGGGGGGGCGGAGGGGGCGCGGGCGGCGGGGTGCCATGGCGTGCCGGCCCGCGCTCACCCTCGCCCTCCTCTTCCTCTGCGCAGAGGCCGAAGGCTTCGCCCCCTGCCACGCGCCCGCCCTGCAGACCAAGGTCTTCCAGTACCGGTGAGTGGGGCGGGGGGCAGCGCCCGGGGGGCGGGGGGGGGTGGGGGGCGCTGGGGTGGGCACCGCTGGCACCGCCGTCCCCGGCAGGATCTGGGACGTCAACCAGAAGTCGCTTTACCTGCGCAACGACCAGCTGGTGGCCGGGCACCTGCAAGGGGCCAACGCCGCCCTCGAAGGTGAGACCCCCCCTGGGGCCGTGGGGCGGGGGGGGGGGGGCGAGGGGGGACGCGGCGGGCGCGTCCCCACGGCCCCGCGCACGTCCCCTTGCAGAGAAGGTGTTCTGGGTGCCCAACCGCGCCTTCGAGCCCGCCCGCCTGCCCGTCGTCCTGGGCATCCAGAACGGCACCCGCTGCCTGGCCAGCCCCAGCGCCCAACGGCCCACCCTGCAGCTGCGGGTCAGGGGACAGCGCGGGGACAGCGCGGGGACGGGGTGCCGCGGGGACACTGCAGGGATGGGGATGACACAGGAACATTGTGGGGATGGGGACACCACGGGGACGGGGGTGCCACGGGGACACCGCAGGGATGGGGATGACACAGGGATGGGGACACTGCGGGGATGGGGACACCACAGGGACGGGGGTGCCATGGGGACACTGCAGGGATGGGGATGCCACAGGGACAGGGGTGCCACAGAGACACTGCAGGGATGGGGATGACACAGGGATGGGGACACTGCGGGGATGGGGATGACACGGGGATGGGGACACTGCGGGGTTGGGGATGACACGGGGATGGGGACACCACGGGGACGAGGGTGCCATGGGGACACTGCAGGGATGGGGATGACACAGGGATGGGGACACTGCGGGGTTGGGGATGACACGGGGATGGGGACACCACGGGGACGAGGGTGCCATGGGGACACTGCAGGGATGGGGATGACACAGGGATGGGGACACTGCGGGGATGGGGACACCACGGGGACGGGGGTGCCATGGGGACACTGCAGGGATGGGGATGACACAGGGATGGGGACACTGCGGGGATGGGGATGACACAGGGATGGGGACACCATGGGGATGGGGGTGCCATGGGGACACTGCAGGGATGGGGACACTGCAGGGATGGGGACACCACGGGGATGGGGACACCACGGGGATGGGGGTGCCATGGGGACACTGCGGGGATGGGGACACCATGGGGATGGGGGTGCCATGGGGACACTGCAGGGATGAGGACACCACAGGGGCACTGCAGGGATGGGGATGACACAAGGACGGGGACACCGCAGGGATGGGGATGCCACGGGGGACGGGGGTGCCGTGGGCAATGGGATGCAGCAGGGATGGGGACACCATGGAGATGGGGACACTGTGGGGACAGGGATGCTGTGGGGATGGGGAC